>PHWZ01000185.1:0-68244 GCA_004379285.1 Botryotinia calthae | reverse complement strand
GATTAGTAATCACTCTCGGGGGTGTGTGATGATTTCAGTAATCTACTATATAAGCCCAATTAGCTTAGAGCTATTGGTGATATCGCTTTTAGCACCTCATGTTTCCGGTGACATATCAGTACTTGGAAATCCGTAGAAAACAGCGGTCCGGTACTTGTCAAGCTATTTTGGCATGCTAGATGGTCGGAAGCGGACATGGTGAGATTGTAGCTACGGATAGCATTATCATTCTGGTAGGGAAAATGGTAGTATTGATTACTTTCAAGTCGGAGTATGAATATTCAATACTAATTGAAACATCCATTTGAACCCTCTGTTTCGCCAAAGCTCATCAAGACAATCAAAAGATAACGAGTTCAAGTGAACAAATACAAGAGTATATCTTTCCCAATATTCTGAGCAAGATACCACTCAGGGGAGATCAATCATCCACTCACCAAACATTTGAAAATACAGCCAACTTTGGTTTATTTCAATGAAGATTGCTTGTTGAGCAGCTTACACTACCAAGCTCGTATCATGAATGGAGGTTCGATGTACACGAACACATCTCTAGCAGATATGGGCACCGGCCTTCTTTTGGTATCGTTGTAAGATACTTGGTTATTTTATCTCTGAGGCTACCTCTTAGTGCATATATCCCACGAGTTATGGAAACATCACACGCGATGAATATCTACACACATTTGCATGAGAAATTCGAGGTAGTTGTGGGCTGAAGTAGGGAGTATATGAGCGAATGAGCGAATGAGCAAATGATCAAATGTCGATTTAGATTGCTCTGGTTCTCTATGATCCGTAAAAGATTCTTAAACCTTAAGATACCACTCAATAGTTGAATTTGGATCTTAATTTAGGACGTTGTGTAGTTAGTTGATGACGCTTGAAAATTATGTCAGTGTGGTATTTCGTTGCGTAAAAGTTGTTTGTGTTCAAATGCAGAAGGAGGGAAGGAAGTGCCTACCTCCTAGTTGCATAACCTTATTTTTCTTTCACCCTCATGCATTTCCATACATTAATCAAAACCCCACGCAAAATAGCAAACCGTGCTCTCTTTGTTTACTTCTCACCAGATTCCTGTCCTCATTATTGCTATCTTACAACATGGATCTCGAAATGGAGGATGTTCATGATATCACGGTAAGTTTTGCTAACGTAAAATACACAGATTTCGTCGTTACTCAATACATTTTGCTTAGGATCCATGTGTCTCCAAAGGACTTGAATATTGTGGGATGGGAGAAGGATTGGAGGAGGGAGAGTTTGAAGGGCCACCACAGATCTCTAATTTCAAAGCATTTAGGCTCGCTACATTTGAAGCCAGGGATAAAGCCGATCGTCTTGCCAAAACAGAAATTTGGGAGGAGAATTTGAAGAGGGGTAAAGCGCGGAATAAGCTTACTGGAAGCGTGGAAGAAGCGACACGTACACGAAAGCTTCAAGTGGAAGTACCTCTTATAGCTTCCACCCCTTCGCCGTCGCCCCAGGACTCAATGTATAATAATACTCGACAGGGATCTGTGGATTTTGAGATGGGTGGCTGGACAGAAGAAGAAAGAGAGCAGGATATCCACGATGGAATGTATGGGGATGCGTACGAGGATATATATGGCGATTGTTATTGGGGCGCGAATGTAGATATACATGAAGAGAATCTTGTTTCAGAAAGTCTCTCGCGTACAAGACGGAAGAAAACGAATCGAAGAAAACAAAGGAAGAAGGCAAAAGAGCTTCAAGCTTCGCTACAAACACATGGATTACTTCCTGTTCCTGTTAAATTTTCTCTGCAACCTCTACAGAAGAAATGGGTCGGAACGGCTTCGCATCGTGATGATACAGCTCTTCGTCCCAAGCCAAATAACAATCAGCAGGAAGTAAGAGAGCAGGAAGTTGGTATGGACATAACTATAGAGCGAACTGATTATGGAGTAGTTACTCTGCAGCATGAGCGTCTGAAAAAAATCGCGGATCTACGCAAGAGGATAATGGTACGCAAAGCTTTGCTCCAAACACAGGGCCCGCAGAAGAAGTATTCAAGTCAACATATTACCAAGAGCCCAAAAACATATCAAGTCAGACTGCAAGAGCAGAGGGATAAGGTGAGGGGAAAGACACAGCAAAGTACATTGGTTCGACAGAAATCATATGAGAATGCAGCTTCTCCTCCTCAGTCTACGCAAAACAATTCCCAGATTCTTTGTAGAAGTCATGAAAACGATGCTCCAACCTCACTTCAGCAGGAGAAAGATGCCACAGTGGAGAAATGTCGAGAACCGAGTACTTCAATACCAGACGAGATAAGAGTTTTAATAGAGAGAGAGAAGGAGCGAAGACAAAGATTATTGGCACTAGATAATGTTGAGTTGGCGAAAAAGAGAAAAGAAAAACAGGACCAAGAGCTTTCGGCACCGGAACGCATCAGATTATCAATAGAGAGTACCAAATCTAGGAGCGTGCCTTTCAAGGTTTTCGATGTCGCGGAGAAGATAAACTTAGAGAAGGTGCCAAAACGAGTTGCATTTTTAGAGAAAGGCTCACCATTACACGCACCTTCTGCCCTCCAACAGCCTTTGCAGAACAATCCTTCTGTACACAGTCATGAAAGTCGAGAAGTCTCACAATTCGAGCGTGAGCAAGGATACAACGCTCCGGAAGAGGTGGACAATGGGGAATTCCTTCCAGTACTGAAAGATTCTGGATTTATACCGGAGAATGTGAACATGGAAATAGATCCTATTATTGAACATGGGGACCAGGAGGACGTTGCCAAACTATTTTCAATACCTCAAAACATTGGAGATATATTAGACAATGCGAGGCGGTGCGGCACAAAAACTGGAGAAGTCATGCAAGAGGCTTCGCTGAGATCTGACGCCATGATCGAGGATATGTCAAAAGATATCTGGCCTAGGGCTGTTTCGGAGATTTTGTCACACCTTTTGTTCATGTCGGAAGAGCTCGAAGAAATCATAAATATGGAATATGAATGGTTTGGCTGTCTAGGAATGGATGCGGATATTGCTACCGACATTGAAGATTTGATCGATCCAACGACACCCTCACCTAGTACCACTATCGAATACCCATCAGAACCAGAAGATACCACGCCGAGAACCACTTCCGATATCTTATCAGAACTATTTACTATATCAGAAGATATCGAAGATATGATAAACACAGAGAATGAGTGGTTTGGCTGGCTGGGAATGGACATCGATATTAAAGATATCGCGGAAGGACTATAATGGATAGCGAAGTGAGAAACATTTCACATATCATGGAATTCCGGTATCTTTTGGGAACAGGATCTTCTGATATTAATGGGTTCTGACATCAATAATGACGAGTTCCAAATATCTGTATCCATTGGAAGTCAACTGTAGATTTTCTCTCTATCTGTGGATGTTTTGAAGGTGTTCTGTACAGGTCTTGGAGCGTCGGGAAGAGGTTCCTTCATATAATTCAAGTTCCAAAAAGGGCGTGTTGTCTTTTCTGTGGAGTGGAATGTAAGAAGTATGCTCATATTGGCAGTTGCTAGAATATTGTTGTGATATATGTACTAAAGTGGATTGCTTTGTTTGCAGAAAGCATTTGGATGTATATCAGTAAGCTTGCATATCAGTAAACTCTGGAATCGTTGCCAACGATATGGGTGTATTCACTGATATATAATTCCACCTTCTATTGCTCAAGGTTCCTCGCACTACCGACAGACCTGCCTAGATAGCTCATCCACAAAATACAACACAAACATCGATACGGGAAGCATATTATTTTCATCTTTTCTTATTAGTATTTTTCTATTGTGTTCTATTTCATCTCAAAACACCAAGTCCCTTCCTTCCTAAGCGAATCGTAGCAATTATTAAGATAACCTAAGTCATAACAGCCATCTGCCAGCAGTACTGCATGCATGCATTATTGAAATCCCCAAGTCTGTGTATCCATATCCGTAGTAATTATCCCATAACGTATCCCCATAAGTGCATCTTAACCCCTGCAGTATCCCAGCGTGCAAGTCAAATAACAAAATAAACACTCCCATAAAATATCCCCCACGCATCCCATGATATCCCCGATCAAAATCTCTCGTGGAATACTGGATGTGATTGATGATTGACGGGCTTTTGTAATCTGTAATCTGTAGTCTGTAGTCTGTAATGTTGGTACCGGTACTGTGTTCCCATGTCTTGATTGTATGCATCCGTTCAATTTGAGAGAGTGTGAGAAAGAAAGAAGAGAAAACGAAATCAAGGAAAGAAGCAGAAGGACCAACTCCGTTAACATCGCGCGCAAGAAGAAAAAAACGACGAATGCATATCAAATTAGACCATAGATGTAACTCCTTCAAAGCATTCCCATCTCCATTCAAATTAGAACCTGAGCCAGTGATGCCTAAACCCTGAACCGAAGAAAACAAAAGAAAAGTAATTAAAGCAAAGGAAAAATGAAAGGGAACCGGAGAGAAAAACCAAAAGAAAGTGAGTGATTGATTGGTTGATAATGAACAATTACACATCCAAACATCTTTCGTTTGTATGTCTTTTGCAAACATTTGTATGCATGAGTATCATAATATGAGCGATAGTCGTGAGCCGTTGACCGATTCCCAATTCGCCGAGCCATTTGTTTGTGCTGTAGTGTCTTGGAACGAAAAGTGCTCGAAGATCCATTGCTAAATCGACATTAGAAGTAAGCGGGTGAAGAAATGCTGAGAAGAGCTTAAAGATTGAGAGAAGAAAACGTAGGGATGGGACCCCAGCCATCATCGTCATCAACATCATCAGCTTTCTTCTTATTCTTCTTATTGCCATCACCATCAATATTACCATCCTCTCCAGTACCAGATCTAGATTTGGGTGTAGGAGTAGATGCATAACCACCTCCGCTGAAACCTAAGGGATTGCATTTGGCACCAGCGAATCCACTGTAACCGCCTATGTCTGGAAGGACGGTCTCGGTGTCTGCAGGACTTGACCAGAAGTTGTCGCCAGTGGTCTTAGTATTGGCACGCCAAGAGTTATCTTCAGTGGCTTGAGCTCCCCATGATTGATGGCCGTTAGTAGTAGCACTATAGGATTGATCTGCATTGGCATCCCAAGATTGATCATTGGTGTAGGTATTCCCACCATATGATCGCTCTGCATCATAACCGGTAGTCTCGGCCCAAGAATTCTCTCTAGATGGTTTAGGAGTAGTTGAATACTCAGGGTTCTCTTGAAAAGATACTCGGCGTCGAAGCTTGACACGATCAAGTACAGCAGCCTTAGAACGAGCTGTTCGGAGAGTGAGATCTGTAGCGTTGTCAACAATGGTAGCATTATCATCTTTACCTGCAGCATCTCGATTGCGGTTATTGGCGTTAAGACGATTTGTTTTGTTACCAATCACTGCTCCGTTGCCGTACTCAACATATGATGTATAGTTTCCAATTTGATCCCTGTACTTCTGGGAAGTTGAACGGATAACATGGCCATTGTCGTCGACTTTGGAACTTGGAATCTCAGCACGTCCATAACGACGACGACTGGGTTCAATAACTGGCTTCTTTTTAAGAATTGCCTTTGTACTTGGTGCGGCAAGAGTGGATTCAACTTCATTCCCACTGTCTGTGGTATCGTGGATTGAGACTGGTTGAGGGACCATTGATGAACGTGTAGAATCTGAAACACTAAGTTCATATTGGCCTGCCGATGTTGTTGTTGTTGTGAAAGAATCGGATTGAGTGACCATTGAGCCTGAAGATTGAGAATTAGACGATCGAGAACGAACCCGTGATTTTAGATTTTGATCCAAGCATCGCCCAAGCTGATCAATTGCCGATGCATTCATCCATGCCTGCTTGTTTCGAGGAGTGCTCTGATGTTGAGGAACTTGAGGTAAATTGATCTGAGAAGTTGAACGACTTCTACTTCTGGGCACATTTCTAGGCTCCCAAATACCGTTCTCAGTCGGTGGATCTGGTGCTCGAGGAGGTGTCTTGGTGCCATCCATAAAGCTTCCATAACTTTTAAATGAGCTACGTTGACGACGACGAGGTCCTGGGTTTGGCAAATTCTGATGAGCCATTTCATCTAGACACAGTTAGGCACGTTGATTACAAATTTCTTGAAAGTGGCAATCTAATACTTACAAGCTCTATTAAACTCTTCGCTAGAATCTGAAGAGTGACGGACATTCGAAGGATGATGGATATCTAAAGAAGTACGCTGAACACTTGGCACGAAACTCATCAAAGAGCTTAAGCTTGAACTAGTTCGGCTTGTAGTAGTCCATTTATACTGTGTCGCATTACCATGCCGATCCATTTCGGAAGTAGTGTAGGTTTCTCGAGTCCTGATGGGGGTACACGGAGGACTTCGATGTCTCTCTTGTGGTCTTCTTTGATCATGTCTAGATTCGGTTCGAGATCTGGGAAGTTCATGTTCAGTCTCGACGACGATGAAGTCTTCGTCAGAAGAGCGCGGGCGATGGCGAGGCAGATTTCTTGATCCAGTTTGTGATTCAGGTTGTTCATATTCGGTTTCAACCACGATAATATCTTCATCGGAGGGACGACGAGGAACATGGTCATGTACTTGCTCATGAATATCATGATCATAAGTACGCTCAGGATATGCACGCTCAGAACGTCTCCGCTGAGCATGAACTTTTGTACGCAAGCTCGGGAGAGATTCTTTTGAGAAACGAACAGATCTTGGCAGAGATTCGTGGCGAGTAGCAGAATGAAGTGGCTCGACGTATCTGTATGAATTATGGAGATCTTTTTGAGAGGCAGCTTGAGCAGTAGCATTTTCTCTTTTCGTCGGCTGGTTAAAGTGGACTGATTTTTCTCGGGTTTCATTGACAATTGACGGTGGACTGACCGATAGAGACCGATTTGTGATATTTATTCTCAACTTTGGCTCTTCTCTTGCAGTAGAGTCTTCCTCAAAGGGATCTCTTTCACGAGTACGAGTGTAGCTTCTGGACTCTGGCTGTCTCGAGCTGTTCTCACTTCGTCGAGCTGGGTCCTTCGGTGCGGTTTTGCGTTCGCATGTAACTTCCTCCTCAACGACGACTTCATGCCGATGGTCGTTAGAGTAGACATTGTCTCTTTTCTCATCATCTCGGCTCAAAAACTCAATAGAACGAAATCGAGACATGGGTTTGTGTCTGTAATTCCTCTGAAAGATATTAGTGAGGGAACCTTTAAAATAACTGAGGAATTTAACTTACCTTTGAATCTTTCACCTTTGTTCTTCTTCTTTCTCTTCCTCTATGTCTATGAATCTTCGAATCACTGTCATCACTGTCATCGCTACTTGAACCACTAGTAGAGGTAGCGTTTCTGCGACACCTGCGACAAAACCCAGGAGTAGGAGTTTCGCCAGCCTTGATTGGATTTTCAAGGTGGTATTTAGACGAACGATCTCTCTGGCAGCTGATACACATATGCTTGGTGATGACGGTTGTTGTGGTTGTCTTTATCTCTGTATGATCATCATTATTTCCGTCTCTTTTTGACTTTGACTTTGCTCTCTTGAGAAAGTCAGATTCTATTTTTCGAAGTTCTCCAAGATCTGGTGGCTTTGATGTCTTTGGTGGAAACGCCCATCGCATGGGTTGCTGTGCTGTTGCCGGTGCCGGTACAGGTGCCGGTGCAGCAGGAAATCCAGGAACAGGGTAGAAAGGAGGAAATCCAGGGTTTGCCTGAGCAAAAAAATTTGGATTCGGAAACGTCTGTTGAGGGATGGTTGGCGCATAAGGGATTGGTGGTGGTGCATAAGTAGGAAAGTGTTGTGGTGGGTGCGCTGTCGAATAAGGAGGTCGTTGGATAGGAAAACGCGCCAGTTTCTTCTTCCTCCTCAAGGTTTCTATAGAAGCTTTTCTCTTTGGTTCGTGAATTCCGAAAGTTTGACCTAGCAAACTAAAATTCTTACCTCCACGATTTGTAGAGATCTTTCGTGTCATGACCATGCGGCCATTGTTCTTCTTGAAATAGTAGGGGTATCCATCTCTTACAATTTCCTCGGTAGAGTCGGAGCCATCATCGCTCCGAGAGCCAGCTCGCAACCTGATATTGTTGATTAGAAACTAGAAAGTTGAAAAAGAACCTTAATCGAATTGCTCAACTCGAATGAAGGAGAACAGACTTACATAGTAAGCATATTGGCAGCCGAGGACAGTCCTAGGATTGTTGTCTGTGGCTTTTATGTTGTCTTCTTGTTGCTGCTCCTACACAAACACACAAATGGAAATCCTGTAAAAACGTCCGAAAGTAGATGAAAGAATCGAAGTAAGTGGTAGCACAAAATCACAAGATTCTTACCTACCGTTGAGCAATTAATATTAAAATTTGAATACAAAGTCGACTCAATGAAAGAAGTAAAGGAGAATTTGAAATGCACTTTTGTCTTGGGATATTTTGGTTGTATAGGTGTGCAAAAGAAGATGGGAGAAATGAGATATTATTCAATCTATGTTATGATGGTTTCTCGAGCTCTCCCTACTCGGTTATTGTCAACATCACTGCCATTGACCAATCAGAGACGTCCACAATGAACAGATTCACAAAAAGAGATAAGTCAATAGATATCATTCACTGTTATCGACCCATAATCATGAATGAGTGGCACATATTGTTCTCTCGGGTTCTCATCGGCTATTGCCTATTAAAGAGTCTCATCTCGACCTTTGAAGGTGAGGTGAGGGAGCTCTCTTGTCCAAAGGTTGAACAACGTGGGATGGGAAAGTGAAGAGAAACAATGCTTTGAGTTGTATCATGGGAAGGAGCAGGTGTTTTGTTCCAGCTAATATCAAATTAGTAATGACTGCCTAGATAGGTGGGTAGGTAGGTGGTATTCTATGGAGTGAATTATTACTGTTAGTAAATCATCATGTTGAAAGAATCTCTTAGCTATACCCTGGAATCCATACTGGAGGCTATGAAATAAAGAAACCGAATGTCAAATGGATCTCATACCTCTCACATCAATACCTGAAGCCAATTGAGTCTAACACAGGGCCATATTTACGAGTACATTTTGTTTTCTATACATAACATTGGACTCGTGCTATTTTTCAATGCGCCCAACCCAGGATAAGGAAATATGATACAAAGCAGAGTTCATCTCTTTATTCAACTCTCAAAACTTTTGGCCCTCTCTTCTTCAGTGTCTTCTTCTTCTTGTTTCCTTTATCGAATGATGCGGCTGATGCATGGTCTCGGCCAACATTGTCAAGATCTTTCACCTTGTAGATTCGGATGATCCAATTCTCACTAGTGAATGCTTCTTCAACAGTGTTAAGAACTGGTCCAACTTCTGGCATCTTTACGCCACGAACTCTATCTTGGGCTTGTCCAGGTGGAAAGAGGGAGTTGTAGTTGTAGTATGACATTTTGTACCTGTTGACTAATTAGCAAATTTTCAGAAGTATCATGATTAGCGTTGCTTACATCAAGCTGTCCTTCATGGTTTGAGTGGCACCATCATCAACTCTGTACTCTCCACGCTCAGTGAAAAAGTCGCGTTCCTTGACCTCGTCTGGCCAGATTCCTTCGGCAATTCTGACCATCCACAAGAACTTATTGATATCATCTCCAGAGTATCCAAGGAGACCACCGAAGACAACAAGAACATAATCGACTTCATGTTGGCGCATTATAGGGTAGCTGACCTCTTCACGAGAGCTCATTGCCTTTCCGACAGTTGCGATGTGGGTGTTGTTCCAAGTATTGTTGTCGACGAGTGTGGGTCTGTCAGCCATACCACCGATTTGGTAACCGTAATCCCACCAGGACATAATCTTCGCATCTTCCTTGGTGTTTTGTCGTAACCATTGATAAGCCTCTCTGTAATCATCGATAATATGCTGACTACCGTCGGGCATTCTACTAGCGAGCACGACAGATGGAGATGAGTAGGCGTTTGAGGTAACCCAGGTACAGTGGAGAACAAAGATCAAAAGATATGTTGTCATGGCGCCTACAACGGAAATTTTAGAGAAGCTAGCGTAGATACCGACAAGAGGTTGACGCATGGAGCGGAGTTCCTCTTGTTTAGCGGCCTTCTTTGTAGCACCATTGCTAGCACCATCGGTTACAGTAGCAGCTGTGGCTGGTTCTTCTGGTGACTTGAAGGTCAAGTAAGTGTCCAAGATGTTGGACAATGCCAACGCTGCAGCCACACAGACGATTGGGGTCAAAGTAAGCATTAATCTAACCATGACACCAGAGAAATAACTGGCAAGAATTGCGTACACAACAACGAAAACTTGCTCATCAGCAAGCTTCAAGAAGCAAAGGTACACACCAGCTGGGAAGAGCCAGATGAGAAGGTTAAGATCGAAGAAATAAGCTGGCCATGCGGTTGGCTGATGCTCAGAGACAGAGGCAATGATAGGGATGTGAATCTTGGCGTATCCAGTGTCCCACAAAGAGTAGAAACGACCAGTCCAAGGAGCAATGACGCCAGAGACGGTCAAAAGTACTAAACCACCAAAGGAGAGAGTGAAAACGGCAAGGACAAACCCTTTAAGAAGAGTAGCGAATTGCTTGCTTGGTACACCCGAGCGCACAAACTCGACGAATCCAACCAATTGGAGAAGGCCGAAAACACCTGAACAAATTAGCACATGGATATTTCAGAACAAGGTTGAACGTACCGAGAGCAGACATATGTTCACTACTGCGAATTGGCAAGAATCCCACAAATGGAATTTGCATGCTTGCCAACGTGCCTAGTGCGTACCAAGTACAGTAACTGACATAGACTCTTGGACTGAATCTTCCCATGCAGACCAATACAAAGACATGGAGAGGGATCAAATTGGTGATAAAAACATATCCACCCCAGGCTGATACCATGTATCCATAGAACAAGGCTCAAAGAGCACCCCAGAATGCGGATCCGAGCTTGATGGCTTTAATCCAGAGGTAGAACGTGAAAACGAGTAGGAAGATTGCGATGGCTTCGTTATCGTAGCTGCCTGCAACTGATCGCGAAATGTAACCTGGAGCAATTCCCATGAAAATGGCTGCGAGAAGACCGGCGGAAGGGGATGTGGACATCTCATTGGTGAAGAGATAGGTTGCGAAGGCAGTCAAACCAGAGAAACCAGGTGCAAGAAGCACACAAATGTTTCGAATGTCGACTGGTATAGTAAGAGCCCGAAGGGCATGGTAGATGACACCACTGGTGACCATAAGACCTGGGTATAAAGTTCCTCCCGTAACTCGACCAAGTGGATGCCATGTTCGGTCGTCAAACCAATCCCAGAAATCGTAAAATCCATTCGAGACCAAGTATTTTGTAGCTCTGAAGTTGAACCAAGGATCAACTAAATGCAAGTTAGTTCCCGAGCATTCATTGGGGTACATCTGGAGCAAGAGAGCTCCGCCCACTGAGGGGTTCGTTGGGTACTAACATTCGTGAATTATACTCTCGAATCCTATACACAATGATATTAGCGTTTATTGCATAGATTGCTTGGGCATTGGCAGAAAGAATGACAAAAAGTGTTGTGTCCTTCAATGCCATGAAGAATGCAAAATGCCCGGAGCATTATGTGTAAAGCTTGAGGTACTTACGAATCACAGAAAATAGTCGACTGGCAATTGCAGCGCCAGCAATTAAGCAAAGAATTACAATTCTTAAAACCCCACGAGAATTCTTTCCCGTACTCCCTTGGAAGAACGGTTCCTGAGTTTTTGCAACCATGTTGATGGCAGCTATGGTGAAAAGGAAAGTTGTCGCTGTTTGAAAGTTTCTCTGGATTAACACATATCTGTTCGCAATGCTACACTTTCAGAGCTCCGCGTCAGTTCACAGGGATTAAGTTCGGTGACCCGCCGCACTAGTCTGGACATCACGTGAACAGATCAACACATTAATGGCTTGTTCTCTATTTGTGATGGGTAACAAATGTAGGATGCTTATCTCAAAAGTGTTTAAGTGATACTGTTTTGGGGCGCACACTAATTTTGTATGGCTCTGGTTAAAGAGACAAATGCATTCCATGCTTTATTCTCTGATCCCGTCATTGTCAAGCGAAGCAGTGCGAAGGATTTATGCTCTATAGTCAAAAAACCCGAGGTGTAATTATTTCCTCTGTAATTTTCTTGTAGGTAAAGCGGTAATATATGTCCCTGACTGGGTTGGCTGATCGAGGGGGAAAATGAATACCTCAATATACTCATCCCGTGTGAACAAAAGGAAGTTTGGGAAATCTTTCATCATCCGAATTCGAAACATTCGATGTGTACTTCCTTCTGTGGTGCTCGTAGGTGAAAATTGGGTCTCCAACAACAGAAGCTCCCAGCTGTATTGGTCGTCTATAGTACAATGTACAAGAAGTATCACCTAAGTGACGTCTAAAGGCTTTTGTGTGTTTGCTCAAACCCTAGAAACCCTCTCCAAACATCGCCGGAGCCCATAACAACTACCACAGATGGTCTCATTTAGCGATGCCCCTCTATCATTACCCGTAATTAAAAACCCCCATCCCACGACTGCCCCTAGTTCTCTGCAGCTAGAACCTTCAAGTATGCCTCGAGATCGAAATTCTTGTCCATAGGATCCCGTATAACTGTTTTTGAGTGTCAGTAATGTTTCATTCGAGAGATTCGGTTTGCAGGTCTCGAAATGGACTCAAAAATCCTCATTCTGTTGAGGATTTGGGCAGGTGTAAATATGGTAAAGATTGAAACCTAATGAAACTTCACGTACTGTCACCACCTCCGGTTTTCTGGCTCGCAGGCAAGTTCTTCTTTGCTTACTCTGCTCTGGCTTGCTCAATTAACTTTTGCTTGTGCTCGAATTCCCTGCTTGCTGCTGCTGCTTTTGCTGCAGAAGATAGGCTCATTTGATGGTAAAATCCGTAGAATACACCGGCACCAAGGGCTGACCACCGCAGAACCTATAGCAAAATTCGCATTAGCACTTTCTTTCACCAATAGACCTGCGGAGAATGAATTCCAACTTGGAATGAAGTCTCCGGGTTAAGGATTGCGCGAAGTCTTAAAACGTACGTTTACCCCAGTTGAAGCCATCGGGAACAGTTGTAAGAATATGCCGGGGATGTTATGGTGAGAAGAGTAGTGGCTTAAGAAATACCAATTGAACTCGGTATCACAACGAAGGGCAGGTAGGGTGATTGTTGTCGGCGATAAACTTTTTCAAGGTGGTCGGATGAAATATCGCGAGCAAGCTTCAGCGGCATTTTGCGGGACCAGACCTCCACGTGATATCTAAATTACAATAATGCGCATTCAATAAACGCGACTTTTATTATGCGTGTCTACTTGTATGTATGGATTGTAATAACACAACCTCCTATCTAGGTTCATACATTTTCTGGAATACTCAACTACCATCTGCGAGCTTTAAGTCGTTTCAACAAAACAACATTGCGGTAAAATAAAGGTATTTGCCCATGAGATGGGCATAGAACTCCCGCAAAATGCAACAACGACGAGATGAAATTCTGGCGAAGAAAGCCAAACTTGCAGAGTTAAAGAGGCAAAGAGAACTCCGCGCGAGAGAAGTTTCCGTAAGCAGACAGAGCATAGGAAGTGGAAGTGATGTAATTAAACTTACCCTCATACTTGAATTAAACTTACAAGCCATAGCTTGCATCACCGACACCAGGACGAGCCGATAATCGAAGGGAACTTGACAATCTAATTTCCAGCTTAGTCGGAGATAGTAGACCGTCATCGACTGGTCCTGGCGGAGCAGGATCGCCGGCGAGAGGGAGTCGACCAAACAGTGTATTAAGTGCCGGTGAACTAAGTAATGAGCCTTCCGAATCGACCCTATCGAATGCCCAAGTCTCGCAGACCCAACCATTATCCATATCGACTCCCCAGTCTCTTTCCACGGTTCCATTATCTACAGTCTATGAATTTCCGCCATCTCCAATCAAGGAAATATTCTCATACAGTAAAGGGGTACAAACAACGGAAGAATGGGGTATACAAACTTCTAGGCCTCGAGGTTTCGACGATTCGGAAGATGAACTTGACAAACCTCCTGGAGTTCAATCACCAAGCAAACGGCTAAGCAGGAGAGAGAAAAATAGAGAGGAAGAACTAAGGGAGAACATTCGTCGGGAAATCGAGGAAGAGCTGAAGGCAACTCGAGATCTTGTGGATGGCCCTGTAAGACCAGAATCCCAGCATTTATCCACAGCAAATTTCCCTGCGAGAATTTTGACAAACGAAGAGCTCAATGCTGTGACATCGTCAGAAGACTTCATGGAATTTGTTGAAAGATCAAGTAAGGTCATCGAAAGAGCATTAGATCAGGAATACGATGTGCTTGCAGATTACGGATTAAGTGGCGCAAATGGAGTTGGGGACGACGATGAATACGGTAATACAGGCGGACGGGGCCGACGGAAGATAAAGGAAGTTGCCCAATTCTACGATGAACGATGGTCAAAGAAGAGGATGATCAGTGCTATCGATTTCTCACCCAAATTTCCCGAGCTCGTTCTCGCAGCATATACAAAGAATCCATCCGCACCACATGATCCTGATGGACTGGTTCAGGTTTGGAATATGCATCTTCACGATAGACCAGAATATGTGTTTCATGCACAATCAGATGTTCTCGCCGCAAAATTCTCCCCTTTCCACCCCAATCTGATCATTGGTGGTGCTTACAGTGGTCAAGTTTTACTCTGGGACACAAGAGCAAAATCAGCACCAGTTCAAAAGACGCCTTTGACTGGATCAGGACACACCCACCCGGTCTATTCTGTCGATATCGTAGGAACTCAAAACGCGAATAATATCATATCCTGCTCGACCGACGGTGTCATGTGTGGATGGACTGTAGATATGCTTGCGCAACCACAAGAATTACTCACATTAACAACTCCTCCACCCGCAAAAACCGAAGATATGAGCCCAACTTGTATGGCTTTCCCACAAACAGATCCGACATATTTTCTTGTTGGTTCAGAAGAAGGAACTGTATATTCTTGCCATAGATATGATCGAGCAGGTGCCAAGGCAGGTGCTGATCAAAGAGTCAGCTACCGTGGTCATGCAGCACCTGTCATGTCTTTGAATTTCCATCCAGCAAAGGGCCCTGTTGATCTCGGCGATCTTGTTCTTACCAGTTCCTTGGATTGGACCGTAAAATTATGGAAAGTCCGGGCTCCAACTGCGACAGCAACCACTTCTATCTCAGGGGAAGGCCAGGCAATCGCTCCATTATTCGATTTCACCCGAGAGGATCTTGTCTATGATGCTGCCTGGTCGCCTATAAAACCTGGTGTATTCTCACTCGTGGACGGAGCAGGTAATCTAGAAGTATGGGACATAACCGTGGATACCGAGGTGCCGGTATCTAAAGTCCAGCCAAGCGGCCGAAAAGGTGGTCGAAGCATTATGTCCAAGAGTTTGAACAAACTCGCATGGGAAAAAACCGAAGGAAAACGTATCGCAACGGGTGGTATTGACGGCGTGCTTTCAATATTTGAGGTTGGTCCGGATCTTGGGGGCAAGGATAGTGCCAGAAGTGAGGAATGGGCGAATGTCAAGAAATTGGTGGCCAGAATGGAGTCATCGGTACAAAATGCTCATGATGTAAATGTCATTAACGGGTTGTAATTAAGATTTAGAGGGGGTGATACTTGTTAAAGCGATGAGATAGCTGCAATTGATAGATATGGCGTCGTTGCGTTGAATATACCCTAGTTAACAATTAACATACTTGGTTTTTTGTTCTTTTGTTATTCATTTCTATATCAGCTAACTCTCGACTATCTCATATACATGGGACATCAATAACACACCGATATGGATGGCCAAGCGGAATTGGTCCACTTTTACCCCTGTATTATGATCCCACGCTGACATAACTCCCCATGGCCGTAGAGTGCAAGGGAAGCTTCCTGTCTTCCTAACTTCCAGATCAACTTCCTTCATGAATATAAATACAAACTCGGATCGTCTTTCTCTTGGTTCTCATTTCCACATCTCCAAGAAAAATCCACAGTGCGGCTGAGTCAGATCTAGATTTCGGAGCATGTCATATTAGGCTCCAGGATTCTGTTAAAGACATTTTCTCACCTCATATATCTCGGAATCGAACTCATTGTCTAACTCTCCCCCTGATTTTAACCAATGCTATCAGTCCCAATGTTATATCACTACATATCATAGGCCCCAAAACCCCAATCGCAAAGATGGCGCCCACAGCGGCCGATCCAAAAGATCTCAAACTAATTCTCAACCCCGCACGCCGACGAGCCCTCAACATCCTAATCGGATCCGTCACAGAACACATGCGCAAAACAATTACAGATTCTTTTTCCAATCCCTCAAATCAACCAAACTCCAATCAAAATAACAACATTCCAGGATTCAATCCAAATGTCTCTTCCTACCCAAATCCCCACTATTCCAACACCTCCTCGCCCTCTTCAACACCGACTGCAGAAATCAATCTAGAAACAGCCCAGCAACGCCGTCTCGAAGCCCGTCTAAACCAAAATCTTTCGACGCCTAAACTACACGCTTTGGAAAAAGCAGCTCTGAATTATTTCGATTCTTGGCGTGATTTAATCATCATACAATTAGGCAAAATTTTGAATTCTCCAGATGATCCCCGTGTAGATCAAAAAAGAAAAGAGTTTCTCGCTTCGAGACCGCCGCCTCCTTATAGCCCCGCTTCAAATAGCGACAATGAACCTAGCAAAGACATCCTAACTTTCCAAACCCTCTACCCTCCAATCCCCACCCGTCTGACCACCATTTCTCTTCAAGACCGTATTCACATAGTCTCAAGTCTCTTAATCATTGTCCTCTCCCTCGGAACCTACTCCGCCCATTCCCGCGTTCTCCTCTGCCACCTCACCAGTTCCCTCTCCCTCCCCCCTTCCCTCCTCACTCACGAAGAAATCCAAATCTCGCGCTCCCTTCTCCTAGCCTCCAAAGCCGCGCTCAACGCCGACGCCGAAACCGCCGCGCGCGCAACTCAGAATACGTCTTCCCGTCGCTGGAAAGTCGGGCTTGCCTCGGTAGCAGGCGCCGCTTTGATCGGTGTCACGGGTGGGCTTGCGGCTCCCGTCGTGGCGGGTGCTATTGGTGGGCTCATGGGCTCGGTGGGTTTGGGAGGCTTGGCGTCTTTCTTGGGGATTTTTTGTATGAATGGCGCGCTGGTGGGTACGTTTTTTGGAGCGTATGGTGCGCGGATGACGGGGGAAATGATGGATAAGTATGCGAGGGAGGTGGAGGATTTTAAGTTTCTGGATGTTAAGGGAGAATGGGGGGAATTTGGGACGAAAGAGGAAGAAGAGGTGGAGAAAAGGAGGTTAAGGGTGCTAATTGGGGTTAATGGGTGGATGGGAGAGGAGAGGGATATTGTTAAGCCGTGGAGAAAACTTGCTACTACCGAGGGAGACGAGGACAATGGACATGGATGTGAGGTTTTTGCGCTAAGGTATGAGACTAATGCGCTGGTGGAACTGGGGAGTAGTTTAAAGGATACGGTTGGGAGTTATGCATGGTCGATGGTTAAGATGGAGATTTTGAAACGGACCGTTCTGGCTACTTTATGGGGAGCGCTCTGGCCGGTTTATCTATTGAAGATGGCTACCAGGATTGACAATCCTTTTGCGAGAGCTAAGAGGAGGGCTGAGAAAGCTGGAGAAGTCCTGGCCGATGCGCTGATCAACAGAGCACAAGGAGAACGCCCGGTTATGCTAGTTGGATACTCATTAGGGAGTCGGGTATGTGTCAACTTCTCTTTCAGTCTCTATTGTACTTCCAGATGTTCAGCCTGGTCGAGACTGGGAAAATGTTGAGGATATACTTTTCAAAGTTAGCTAATTTTCCCCTCACAGGTAATATATTCCTGCCTCCGCTCTCTCGCCGAACGCCACGCCTTCGGCCTCATCGACAGTGTGGTATTAATCGGCTCTCCAATCCCTTCATCGACTCTTTCCCGTAAGTCACCCCTTCTTTCATCCTTATTTCTCCCTCTAATACCCTACCAGTTCTCCCCCTCCGCACCGTCATCTCCGGCCCCCTCCTAAACGTCTACAACCCCTCCGATCTCCTCCTCGCCTTCCTCTACCGTTTCACCTCCCTGCAGTACGGCATTTCCGGTCTACAACCGGTTGAGCACATCGAGGGCGTCACCAATATTGACATAAATTCTAAACTCAGTTCGCATCTAAAATACGAAGGGGTCATTGATAAGATTTTGGGGACTTATGTATTTCCCAGTATGAGCAATGTTGATGAGGAGAAATGGGAGAATGGCGTAGGAGGAGAGGAAGGAATTTCGCTGATTGATGGCGAGAACCAGGTCAAGAAGAAGGAAGCAGAGGAAGAGCTATTGATTGATTTTGGAGAGGTAGCGGAGTTGGAAGCCGATGTTCCATTGTCATTTGGACAATTGGATAACAAGAATCCCAATGTCTCTTCGTCTACTGGCGCTTCGTACGATATGGAAGATTTGTTAGGCTCGCCAGTAACCCCTACAGAAACTGTCACAAGCACAACAATCAAAAGTATCCCAGATACTCATTTCGCTTCACACTCAAACATCGCCATATCACCCAGTATCACCACAACGACAACCACACTCGCCACTCCAAATACCACTACTCCTTCCTCGCCATCTCCTTCTTATTATTCATGCTCCGAAGACGAAGGAGGAATTCAAATGATCGATAACGATGATGATATAGACATGCATATACAATTGAGCGCTCCAGAAACCTTATCTACTTCATCTATGAATGAGGCCGAAAGGATCGAGAAAGGTATGAGTGGGCTTGTAGTAACCGAACGGTCTATCGACGATGTGAAGCATGATTCTCCCACAGAGCCGAAGAGCTTGGGCTCTTTGCCCAGGGACACAAAAAAGGCTGCTGATTTCGGATTGTATTGAATGTTGGGATTTGGTTTTAGCTTCAGCGGAAAGGAGAATACAGTCACGCGAGACTCACAAATCACGAATCAATAAATTCTCATAAATTCATTAATTAAAAGTTCAAACATTTTCATCCTATTAAATCGTGAAGTAGATAGAAACAAAGTTGGTATCGTGCGCTATTTACGCCACCTTAAACTGCCGAGGAGGTATCTCTTTCTCTCGTCATAACCCCAAACTCCGTGGAACCACAAAGTAGGAATCACAAAATAATCCAACCATAATCTTTACAATAACTCCAGCGCAACATACATCCAAGCTATAAGAGGGAGCTAAACTCCATTATGAATATCTGGAAGAGCTCAACAACCCATCGCCGACTCTTTCTCATCATTTCAAGGAAGGTTTGAGGCAGGGACACCCAGGCCAACAAAGCGACGACTCGCAGAACGACCAAGAACTGATGTTTTCTATCCAGACGCAAACTTAGAGGGATCTAGCGCGCTCCAAAGCGGCTAGCATACGACCTCAGATCGACAATTAAGTCTGTTTGCGTTGGTAGAGCAGCATATACGGTTGGTTACCCCCCAAAGCCTTTGCCAAAGTCGTAGCATTGTAATTTGTATCGTTAAAGCAACTCCAGCGGCCATCAGGTCCACGAGCATCACAGGTGTAATGTCCGTAGTCGAGGCTACCAGAGTGCGAAACAGATGCTACAAGCTCGTACTCCATGGAGTCCTTGCTTCCACTAGGGTCGCGATAAGGACTGAGGTCGAGGGTATGGTCGATCGGAATAGCAAGCTTATCCTTTCTTCCATCATAACCAAACCGTTTAAGCTGGACGAACAAGATATCTGGTGCGTGACTGATCGACTGTACGCGGTGAACGTCCCCCGTTACCTTACACTTCTCGCACTTGTAACCTTCAATAGTCTCATCCAAGTACTTATGCAAGTACGAGGAAACAGAACCATTTCGAATACGCGGCTTGAGGGGTATGGATAAGGCTAGTTCATCTTGTAAGTCTCCCACAGAGACGTTGTTACAGTGATCGCATTTGATTCTGCTGCTCAAAACAAGCTGCATTATCGACTGCATACTGGCAACGCTCCTGAACAAACATGGTCAGTAACATGTTGCCTGTAGACGACCGAAAGGATATTAAACTTACGACGCCTTGATCTGTTTCTCAATCTTTTCCAACATCCAGGTAATTTGCTCATGGGGGTCACCTTGACCAGAGGGTCCAGGATACCACCCAAGACGCTTGCACTGAACCTCGAGTTTTCTCAAAATTGGTGTGATATCCTTGGAAGGAACATCAACGGCCCAATACTTTGAAGAGAGAAGGCTAAGAGAACAGGCCAAACAATCTCTTTTGGGTATCTCGCCTAGTAATCTTTGTGAGCCAATGAATAACAAACTCCCAAATGAGAAATAGCTTACAAGTTTCCACAGGATGTTGGTCAATTAAGAAATTGAAGAATTTTGGAAGATGTAGAAGTCCTTGTAACAGACTGTTTCTGTAGCACGCATATCCAGTAACGTTGGACAACCCCCTCTGTGCATTTGATGGCATGCGTGATGAATCGTTGCGTACTTTTGAGGCCTAAACATCTGAGAATTAGTATAATATGAGTAAAGGAATATCGGTTGATGAATATACCAAGTATCTTCGCTTCCTTAAAGAGTCACTGCGTGCCTTCTCCAATTCTTCTTTCGAGAGCTTTGCAACCGGCTTGGAATTAGTAGCTTTCTTTGTAGCGACTTTTGAGGCTTTGGCAGTGATTCGTCGTTTCTTTAGTGATTCGCTCTGAGCAACAGTTCCTTCATTCTCATCATCTGGCCGTAATCTCTTGGGGGCGCCACTTTTGGCAACAATCTTTTCGTCTTCAGCAACAGGGTAAGACTTCAATGGGTCAACGCTTTTGATAGTGATAGTGTTTTTCTTCGCCTCGGAAAGTGCTTCCTTAAGGGGATCAAGTTTGGTGGTTATCTCATTCTTATTATCTGGACGTGGTTTGTTTAGTAAGGAGACGGCTGGCTCCGAGGGAGCTGAGACCGCAGATGTTGGAGGCGAGGGCAGTGGTATCTTATTAATAGCGGACGATGAAGACGAAGGTAGAGGTGTCCTTGAGATAGCCGAGACAGCGGATGAAGGGGGTGGAGATGGTGGTAATTTTGAAGAGGTCGAATAAACAGATGAAAGTTGTGTGATTTGAGATCCCACTACTGGAAAAGAAGAAATAGATGAAGTAGGTGTATGGTCAGGGTTCTTTGACGAAGATGAGGGTGCAAATGGGTTTTCTCGAGGAAAAATAGAAGTTATCGAATGAGGAGTAGAAGCAGATGCCTCTGCTGACGGAGGAGTGTCAACTTTCTTGACGTGAGCAGTAGTTTCAGATGCTTTCATTGGTGGAGGAGAGGCAGATATCTTTCTCGGGGGTGAAACAGACGCCTTTGAACGAGAATTGGATTTTGCTGCGGGATGAGAGATGGAAGATCTGGTTGATGGTGGTGGGGAAACCGATGATTTCGAGCTCGAAGTAGAAGAGGATGCTGATCTTGCCGGAGACGACATCTTCCTATTACGCACAGATCTCCTTCTGTAATTCTTTGATTGAGCGAAGTACTGTGCGTACAGCCTGTTTTGACGTGGGTTCTTCATTAGGAGTGACCTTGGGTTGTACTTGAATGCACCCGTATAGTTGTATGCCGGAGTATTTGAGGAATCAAATGATGGAAATAGAGGTGTTTTATACATCTTCAAAATTTTAGTCTCCATTTTGAAGAGAATCAATCCTCTATTGTCTTCTTGATTGGGTAGGTGGCCGTAAAACGCGGTCAAATTGTTAATTTTCAACAATAGGTAATTATGACGGTGCGCTTATTGTCTTTCTTTTTCTCAACGCAAGCGTGTATTGTGGACGACGACAATACAACTCGATTGGCTAACCAAAGTTCAAAAGGACTCAGTTCTGCTAAGAAGTCTAACTTATGCCGGTTATAAGTCTCTTCTGATGTAGTGTTGACGTTCGATATTGTAGGTGAAGGTGAAATGTTTCCAAGTATAGGTTGTATCTTGCTTTCCACCTCAGCTTCCTCTTAAATTTGTAGTAAAAATCTGTATATATTGCAAAAGAAATTGGAGTTCTCGTTGGAACTGGATCGATGCCTCTAAACCGTTGAATTTCGAACTGTACATCGAGTCCGGAGCATAGAATTGTGTATCGTTCGCGGGACAATTGCGATCGGCGTGGTTTGTTCGTGTAGTGGTTTTGTTTTGTCGCGTGAAATACTCACTATGTAGGATCTTTCAATTGGACTGTCTGCAATACAGCAAGATGTATTGTTGTCGTTGTATCTTCGTTCACGTCGGAGCGCGGTGGACGTGTGGTGTGGATTTCAGAAGAGCATATTTTTTTTTCTCGAAAAAGCATCATCCACCAGTGAGTGATCTACATATCCACTAGAGGTCTCCAAGGACTGAGCGGCCGACTGCTCCGATCCCTCCGGAAGTCCGGATTAATTATTGCAACCTTGCGATTAACTTCACCAGCTTATCTTATCGAGCTTATCTAATCTGAGTCGAATCCACTAACTGGGCATCCCACCATCTTATTACTCATCCGACACCTCACATTGGATGTTTACTTCCCCGCTGCAAAGTGCAAAAAGTATATCACACAGTCGTATTCAACCATTTCTCCATTGCAGCCCTTGTTTCAAACAGCAGCCCTTGGCCAGAGACAATAAAACCTTAAACTGACCTCTGGATTCTCTTTCGTTACTCATCACTGCGGTTGACATAAGAGAGAAGAACGATTAGAAAACTCTGCCCCTGATATACCAGAATTTACCCGCGACATTACCCGACCTACACACCAAAATCTGATCACGAGGTCCAGCATCCCTTTCTCGCCTACAGGGGGATATCTGCATTACACATCTTATTGACAAGACCTTATGCACAATTAAGAAGTTGAGACTTTGCAAAGGAATCTATGATACGCAGGCTAATTGAGAGGAGGGAATAAACTATCGCTCATCTACCGAATCTAGAAATACAAGGACCTATCAATCCAACTCTAGTCACGAGACCAACCTTCGCACTTCCGAAATCATGACTACCTCACCACCAGAAGAAACCCACCCTAAAGTTCCCAAACCCGCCTCAGCACCCGAATCCACACCCATAACCACACCTCCCGCCGCCCCCGAAACCTACGAAGAAACCAACGTTCATGAAGTCTACGAACAAATCGCCTCCCACTTTTCCTCCACCCGCTATAAAGCCTGGCCTATCGTGAAATCCTTCCTTCAAGGTCTCGCGCCCGGGTCAATAGGTCTCGACGTCGGATGCGGCAACGGTAAATATCTCCTCGTAAACCCCGACGTCTTCATCATCGGCTCCGATCGCTCTACAAACCTAGCAAAAATAGCTAGTTCCCACCAACCCCATTCGGCAATCGTAGCCGATACTTTAGCATTACCTCATCCAGAAGGTAGTTTTGACTTCGCGATAAGTATAGCGGTCATCCATCATTTATCGACGCCAGCTCGTCGTCGTGAAGCCGTCCAATCCATCCTCGCCGCTCTTTCTCCTTCAGGAAAAGCGCTCATCTACGTCTGGGCCCTCGAACAGTCCTCTTCTCGACGGGGCTGGGACGAAACAAACCCTCAAGATGTGATGGTCCCATGGGTAATGCGTACCGGCAAAAAAGTCGCCGCAGATGGAAGTATTACGCAACCAGCTTCAGAAAAAACCTTTCAACGCTACTACCATCTGTATCGGGCCGGCGAACTAGAGGGGGACATCAAGACTGTAGGAGGCACGGTACTAGAAAGTGGATATGAGAAGGATAATTGGTGGGCCATTTGCTCTCAGCGAGATTCACCCACACCACGAGCATCTGAACCCATAGTATGATATTGCTCTCACGGGATAAACACGGGAGATCAGCAGCAACTCGGGATCCGTCCGAACCGAGATGTTGATTGAATATGCGCTGACGCGTCAGACTGCACATATACATACATGCAAAAACCATGATCAGCGTCGCTTTGGCTACGGAGAAGGTGGCAGGACCCGAGTCGAGGAAGCGCCAGTGTGGTACAAATTGGACCGAGAGGTCAATACCCACTTCTTCCAAGACGCCGGCCGAGAAACAAAGTTCAGCCTGTTGGTATTAATGCATCATGAGAACTTGAATACTGTATCATTACCCGCTGGACCTGAAGACTATGTTCAGAAATGAGACTCTGTACATGTTCCCGTGTAAGATACATCAACACATACATAGGTAGATAGACAAATCAAAGAAGCAATTAGAAGAATATAAAAGGGTTAAGATACAAAAAATCATAATACAATCTAGAAGGTATAGTTTCGAACACCATGCGTGCCTGCAAGCAATGCGTGCTACGCTACCCCATCTCAACCCCATTCCATCCCATTCCACGCAAATTCCAATTCATAAAGCCCTGATCCAAAGCCAAGGGATATTTTTTCAAATCATCGCGCCATCCCAATATGCAAGGTCCATCCCCATATGCTCACTCTACCCATCCATCCCATCCATACCCTACTTTACCCCAGAAGAAAAGAAAACAGGTGTAGAAACAAAAATTAACTTTTTCCTCAACGCCAATCGCATTTACACACGTTTCCATCCATCCATCTATCCATCATATCATTGCACATAACAAGTTTTCATCAAACATAGCGACGACCCTCATTGTCTCCTCCTAATACTATCCCGTGTCCCACCCTCCGGACTCCCCCTTCTCTTCCCATCGTTCCTCTGCCCCAACATGCCAATAGCCGGTAAGAGCGGTCCAGGGCCAGGACTTGGATATCCACTCGAGTAGCCATTTGAATGCGCAGGCATCGACATCGCATAAGCAGGCGTACTATACGGACTCATACCTGTCGTCATTTCCGACAAACTAGGCAGGTATCCTCCTCTACCCTGTCCCATAATCATGCCACTACCACCTCCAATGGCCGCTAAGGCTAGGCCATCTGTTGGGCTCGTGGGTGGTACTGATCTAGGTGTGCTTTCTCTCCTGGCGGCGATCGTACGGGTGGCTCCAACACCTCTTGGATTTGGGTTTCCTTGTGCGGTGCCAGGTCTACTGTATCGAGATGCTCCAGATGCTGAATTCATCGTGCTAGATGTTGATTGACTATATGAATTACCCCTGGCAGGCGATGCTCTCGATCCAGAAGATGGGGCATCGAGAGTTACGCTCGAGAGAGAGAAAGGAACGACACTAGCACGTCTTGCCATGTCGTTTTCGCCGAGTTGCCAATGCATGGCTTCTGCTGCTCGCCATGGAACTGCCATTTCTTCGGCCACTTTTGACCACATTTCTTGTTTGAATCTAGATAGTCATGTTAATAACCTTATTATCGGCTTGATATTTGAAAAAATAATACCTTTCATAGAGTCTAGCAAGTTTATTCTTTCGTTCTTCGTCCCATTCACTCCTACGTTCCAGATAGTTTTGATAATGTAACCGACAACTAATAGCACTTCGACCCGGTAGTCTCTTAGAGATATCCTCCCACTTCATCCCACTGCCTCTTAGATCAATGATTAAAGCATCTTCGTCCGCCGACCATTTGCTTTGCTTCTTAGCAGGAGATTCTGATGGATGGGCACCCATACTTCTTTTCCCACCGGTTGCAGAAACGGCAGCAGCGTAGTTTAGTATTTCGGGTTGTGTGATTGATGATTGAACGGATGTAGATCTTGTTTGGTTTCTGTCGGGTGGTGATGTGGTCTGGGACTCATTAGAGTCCGGGTCCTTGAGGAGGAGGGAGATATCCACGGTGATGGTGAAGTCCCTGATACCGTCAAGGTCGACGGATGATCTGCGAAGAGGTGCACGGTTTGTTTCTGTATTGATTTTCGAGTTGTAGATCATCAAATTTGACACAAAGACTGGTGATTTGGGGCTTTTATTGAGAATCGGCACTGTATAATTAAAAAAGAGTAGTATGTTGGTCGAAAGATAAAATGCTAAAGGGGATAGAAGTCTTTGATAGATGTGAGTATGTAGTGGCGTGAAACAGACTAGATTATTCTTTAGGAAATGATAGCTTGGATTGTTCGAGAAAAACTATCTTGAGACGATTTGAACTATTTCTAACGGGAGGACCACGATCCTATTTCAGGCCTTCATAGTAGAGGGAAAAGCGTGGCTCGCCTATAATTTGATGGCCATAAACCTGATTGGTAAAGATATATCATTCATGCAGCCAATCGCGGTAGATTGGATGGAAAATGGAAAAGAGCAGAAGCCAACGCCAACGGAAGAATACGTCAAGTTTGTTAATGAGCTTGTTAAAGACAAGGGCATTGTTCGAACTGATCCCCACAGGAGATAACTAGTTTGAATGTTGGACAGTCGGTCGGGAGCATGCGAGATGCAAATAGAGCCCTTAGTGGGGGGGTCCAAACCAGGGTTATGCTAGTGTGGAGGAAGGCTGGCCACGAATTCATGCATGAACATGAACGTGAGCATAGTAATGCTTTTAGAAATTTTGCATTCTAGTGCTTCCATTGTTAAAGTTATGGAAGAACAGTTGAAACCTGGGAGCTGGCGCTTGAAACTGATTTATACTCCTTCAACCCCTCGAAGCTGTTTTAGACACATGTCTGTGCGTAATCGTGATCAAACTTGACTTTGATTGTAATTATCTGCATTTCACCAAATTTATATTTAGGATGAAGGTTTGGAATGCCACAATAATGAAAAGACGCATGATTTGATATGGATTGCTTGTCGTCGCCTCAATCGGCCGACCACTGTAGATCCAAGATTGACGTCTGAGAAGAAGGAATTGGCGGTCTGCTTCTGCAAGGGTAATGTGAGCTTTTCTTCAAGGATTATAATGTATGATCTTCATGGCTTGCAGCGCCTCTAAGTCCTCGATGAACCACGATCTTCCGTGGGGCACGCAAGCCGAAAAGACCGAATAAATATATCAAGCCACGCAGTAAAATTCCCTTCATTTGGGTCATTGGTGGCTGAAAACAAAGCTTACGCGACCGTTTAGGTCGGTTATGCCTCATCCAGAGTCCAAACTCTTGAGGCCTAATCGACAGAAATGTATTGCGTTGTTCTATTCTGCGTTTGTATCTGTCGGTAGCCATTATAATGAGCACAATTACATACCAGTCCTTTCCTTCTAGCACACCCTCGGATACCAACATCTGGCGGTGTAAATTCATGTTGTCATGTGAGACGGCGCCATAATCGTGTAGACGGTTTGAGTCAGTAGAGCTTTTTTCAGAACTTTCGGAAACATGGTATCCATGAACACAGCCCAAAGTATAAATGACTAACTCTCAAATGGCATGTACGGCGAGCACTCAAAGCTTTCTGCAGTTCGCCTTCAGCCCTGATAATCTCATCCGAGAGGATTGGGGTCGGTGAATGCCCAGTTCATGCTTTTGGCTATCGCCTTAGCCTCAAAAAATAGAAAGTTGTCAGATCAGACGAGAGTACCAGAAAATCGCTGTCGCACGGCCTTGGAAAATAGCGCCTCAAGCACCCTCGCCCAATTGCGTGCATTAGCATGCTAGCAACACTTGACAACAATAGTATAGCTGTGCTGTCATTGTTGATTGCGGTGTCTCAGGTAGGATACATATTCTGCAGATATCCGTCGACAAGTAGCTGTGCCCGTTTGTTTCCATTTACAATGGTCATTGTTGTAGAAGAGGAGCATTCTGCACCCATAAAAGCCTGAGTAAGGCGGCTGTCAAATTAGTACATGACTGCTATGTTAATTGCCTCATGCACAAGTATAGGTGGATTTAAGCGTATTTCGGTTTGGTGCCGATATTATGCCATGAAAGCATGATCTCATCGTGAGTTCTCTAGCCGTCGGTGTAGAATTTCCAAGATGGGAAGATTAGTAATGCAGCTATCGTGTTTATCGCTCCCTCGTCCCGAATCAAATGTAGTCCGATCATTGTGGGGGTAGATCTTGCGAACCACCAAACCAAAGTCAAAAGCATGTACCTACTGCGTAGCTTAACTTGGTTTGATAGGTATTCAAAGATGCAAAGATGCAAGTCGCGTGGCACTTCGGTGAGTGGCGTATCCTGTACAGGGCAGGGCTATGGAAAAGAACTCGTCTCAGAAAATTCCAAACCCATGTCTGTTTGAGCGGTGTGGTATGCTATGCAATCCTAGAGAAGAACAATAGCACTAACTATAGTCATTCTGACAGGAATAATCGCGCCGAGAGGAGTTCGAGGATGACCTATCATCCAAATTCAATGTAGGGCTTAGAATTATTCATGCCGAGTTCCTGTATCTTTTTTGGAGGTTTGTCCAATGGTGTAGAAGACATTGATACAAGTCAACAAGTCAACAAACCAACAAGCAGACTACAAACGAAAGTTAGCCAATTGGGACAAGAACTGTTAGAGGTCTCCTCCTGATCCTCTTTTTTTTTGTTATTTTTCACACATCTCATCATGTTTGAGCCTTGCGACAAGACAATCCACAAGCCATAATCCACGATCCATAAATGGGTCAGAGACTCAGATACTTCATCCTGCTATACTGCAATAAGTTAAACCAGTGATCGACTGAAGGTTAACGTCCCTTTGAAACTTCTATGAAGTGTAAAGCATTGACTTTTTCAATTTATTGGGTGGGGGATTTGAAGAAAATGCTCACCCAGTAGTGGAAGGAAGAATGGAAGGTGTATCAATTGATGAAATGGATTATGGATGAAGCTTCAAGAATAGAGATGTGGTGATAAAGTGTATGCTAATTTTAAATCATACTTCTCTCTTTCTCAAGGGATGATGATTGTAAATGCAAAAAATTGGAGAAAGAAAAAGAAGAAGAGATTTTTCTATCACATCCATCCATCACATTAATTTTGATTGACCGATTGTGATATGCGTGTGATAGATAGATAGATAGATAGACAAACATGGTATTTGATTTGTCTCTTTGCGTGGAAAACACCAGGTTTCACCAGACCAATAGTACTTACTTGCTGTAGAGGAACAGAACAGAATCGACAGATGCATTCCGAGCTCGTGCCTGTCTTGTGTGGTTACAGTTGATGCACGTATGCCATTGTATGGGTTCCATTGGTCTGCTCGTTGGCTCGTTGGCTCTCTGCTCTATACATATATAGACAGTATAGGCCGACCTCGACTATCAATATATCTTTCGGAAACATACGTTCAACGTTCCTTCCTTGCTTCTTGTTCACGTTACATGTACCTGCAACGTGTGCCACCACCGAGTATGTAGGTGTTGTAACTCCAAATATGGGCCATTAAAGAAAAGAGCTGTGGCTGATGGATTTTGAAATAACACACCTAGCTAAATATTATTTCCTGTTCTGTACAATTTGGGGGGGGGAGCTGTATCACGTGTGGCAACCAGACCAGTTTTTCTATGGGTCGACAACAACACCTTGATGTATCATGGATGAACGCTTCTACTGATCCTTTTTGACCCATAATCAGCCTGCTTCTACCAAGAAAGCTACAGTGACACCTCATCTGTCTCCATAATCCAGCTTTCGGATTCCACATCGGGCTCTGCCTTGAAATTTGAACCCCCCATCAAATCTTCTCTCATCGGATAATTTATAATTGTCCTCTAGTATACGAAAAAAGAACGGCAGTTGTTCCTCCCGCCTTCAGAAGCTCAAACAGAACCTGGTAACAACAACCTGGACATCTCACGCCTGGCAAACTGCAGAGACCCGTCAACTGGGATAGATTTCTATTTCGAGAATCATAAGGCAAGGAAAAGGCAAGGAAAAGGCAAGGAAAAAGCCGAAACGTCCATGCTATCTCGTGGCACAATTCAAATACACACACATTCACACATACATACATACCTTCTAATCCTTTATCGATAAGCAACCCCCATTGGAGCATCATCCCATTCGCACTTAACATCAACCCTGAGGTTTCTCGCAGATTGATTAATTGTGTAACCGGAACTTCCTACCTGGTCGCCCTATATCGGAAATTTTCAACCATCACAGCCTCATCCGTTACGCCTTACATTCCTTCCAACTTCAACAACCATGAGTGGTATGCAGACAGCAGGGGATATCCCCATGATTGTTAAATCAGAGAACTCTGGATCAGAGCGTCGTATTACTCCGTCTTGGTCTATTGGCCAGCTAAAATCAAAACTTGTACCCGTGACCGGTATCCCTTCCTCAGATCAAAAACTCACTTTGTGGATCAACAATCAGCAATCCGTCGAGATCCAAGCTCTGGATGAAGAGACTACACAACTGACAAACTTCCCTCTGGCACCACACGCCGTTATTCACGTGAGTTCGGAAATTTCTTTAGCTTCGTAACGCGAAACATGTTGTGGTACTCTAAGACCTTATTGTTCTGCAAGGCTGTCTGTCCACCTCGATCTCACGGATGTTATTTTCGACTTGACATGAGACTTGATCTTCGGTATCGTATCTATGCTAGACAAGGTTTCCATTTCAGCATCATATGATAGTTCATGCCGATGTTTACCAGGTTGCCCCAATCGTTCATTCCACGATACTTGGGCTATTGAGATGATAAATCTTGAATTATAGTCTGTTCAACTCGCTGGTGTTGCTTTGTGTGGATTAGTTTCCTGCCCTACAGCTAGGCCAAGTGTTCCATATTACTTAGAGTGGAGTATTTTGTCACGGACACGACAAGTTTTGTTCGTTGTCCATGAACTATTTGCCACAGTCTGAGCTCCATCAAGTGGATATATTATTGCATTATCATTAGTCTCACTCTGAGTCACGGTGTGCTGTATTCCAAAATTTAACAAGCACCTGATACTTGCAAGCACAAGCCTACTGTTCTCCATTGTTAAGTCTGGCAATCATCTTTGGAGGACACGTATCAATTTATGTCTTTCCCACCGGGTTCTCCCAACACATTTATGTAGCGATACTTCAGCCAATTAGGCTTGGTTATTTATCAAAAATGCTAACACGATTCTTCCCAGGTGACTGATACTCGCGCCCCCGGTCTCCGTGAGAATTATACCGATGTCTCTGCAGTGGAAAAATACACCCTTCCCGTAGAATCCTACGAGAAACGCACCGACAGTGTTCTTGCGTGGAAAAAGAATGAAAAGCTCGGACGATTCAACCCTGATGCTCCAACGCTCCTTGATGCCAAACTCGCTGTCTACGATAATGAAATCAAGGCAAAAGGTATCTCTGTAGGAAAGAGATGTAGAGTCGGAGAAGATGATTCCAGAAGAGGTGAAGTGATGTATGTAGGTGACGTTGCGGAAATCCCTGGTGGGGCAGGAAAATGGATCGGACTTAAACTAGATGAACCTGTCGGAAAGAATGATGGCAGTATAGCTGGAAAGAGATATTGGGGTAAAGAAGGTGACGGAAAATTCGGTGTCTTTGTCAGACCTGAGAGAGTTACGGTGGGAGATTTTCCAGTAATGGATGATTTTGAGGATATGGAGGAAATGTGAGAAAGTATGTTACTCATTTGTATTGGGATTGAGCTTTTCGCGGAACCATCTCTTTAGATACCTTTGAACGCGAGCCGACGTATATTCGCATAAAAATTAGAGTTTACATCCTCTCATCTGGGAATAACATATATCTTCGTACTGATTGGCGTGTACATTGCACTTTATTTTAAACCTGCCTTATTCAAACTCTTTTTCTTCTTTGGTGCTTTTTTACAACAGAGAAATATTCATTACTACTATATAACCATAACATAGCTCAGCATAAATATTGTTGGTATATAGTTATAGGAAACCCCTTCAGCAATATCCTCAGCACGAAAATCTCCTCGCAGACTTAAAAAACACATATATCTATCTCCCATCTTGCTAAAGTAGAAGACACATCTCTCATTAATTATATTGAGTTCTCATTCCTCTCTAGCCTACTATCATCATCGTTCGGACTTCGTAGAGTATACTCTCTCTCTGTCTTTTCGGAATGCTTCTCTCTTATGTATTACTGATGTCGTTCTCTGTCCGATCTTTTGATACCCATTTATTCACCTTTTTTGCTCGTTGTAAGCTACATATTCTTCCGCCGAAACGAGTAGATCTCCCTAATTCTGTTAGTATCTCTTTCAAGCCTAGTATTCTGAGAGTAGTTCCTCGTATTGTGTTATGTATAGATCCATCAAATCTTATTATAAGAGTGGTCTTTGAGAGTTTCATGTTTTGGGTAGGGTCTCAGTCATGTCGATGGTACTGTTGGGTATTGAGATGGATTGATTGATGTAAATCTTTTCTCTACTTTGGAATTCGTTGTTTTTTTGTGATTGCATTTTTATTGTTTTCCGCTCCTTTCCACGTTCTTTCTAACTTCCTCATAGCAGTTCGGATCTTCTATTGCAATTGGGTATCTGTAGGAGGGAAATTTACATATGAAATTTGAATATGATTTTATGTAGTTCAAATGAAAATTCCTTCCCAGCCGGATTAAGAAATGAGGAGATTCAAGGACAGGACATTGTGTTATTTCTCTCCTGCCTTGCTCCCGATCCCTTTTGCCCATTTCTACGTTCCCGTCTAACTGAACTGACCCCCCCTTTTCTAATGCCCTCTTTAATTCCCTCCTCTCCCTCTCCCTCTTAATCTCTTCCAGAATCCTCGTTGACCTAGCGCCTTGTTCGACTAACTCATCTAATACCATTTAATTCTTCTGATTTCTAATCCTATCTTCTATTCTCTCTTCCCCCCTCTCCTATCTTATGAAAGATCCAAAGAACTAGTTGGATTTCGAGGATTGCTCATAAAGATTTTATCTAAAGAGTGGTTTGTAGAATCGGGAGATACATGATTTGACTGGTCAACTTCCTACGCCCATTTAATTTGGCCGACTCGTCGTACTAAGCCGGCCTTACGAGTTTGAGGACTATTTCCGAAAATCTCGTAGCGGCGTATAGAGATTTGGGCTTCTGGGATTTCTCGGGCGGGTGACCCATTGGTATGTGTTTCCATAGATGATCTATTTGTATTTCCTTCCCCAGGTAGATATTTGTGTGCAGATTCCGAATTTTCTCGGCGGACCAAAAATTCTTTGGCCCCTGGTAACGATTCGACTATTTCATCTTTATTCCAATCTCGTGAAGTATTGGTATCTTTTCCACTCATATAATCATCGTTTTCTTCATCCAAATCCACCCTGTCATTTCCATTGCAATCCGCACTAGCGAATGTCTTTCTCGTTGACCTCTTCACGTTTCTCCGCCTACTATCAACCAATTTTGCCTTTCCATACTTACGCCTCTCCGTAGACAGACGAGGTGTATTGGGGAAGAGACCTCTAGCTCTAAATTTTGGAAGACCAGCTTAGAGAATCAAGAGTGGCGAGATGCGACGATTGGTAAGCACTGGTATTATTTGATACCTATGTTATATGTTGAATGGTTAAATTGGGCATGCGAATCAATTGTTTGGAATCCGGATGTGTTTGTATTGTCCCGTCGGACTTCTTGATATAATAGCTCCGATGACATTGCACACTGCGGGGGTTAATATAGGGGGCGGAAGTGGTGTAACGTTGACATATAAGATAAGATGGCGGGGTAGGAAATATTGATGAACACCTGCATTGCGCCAGAATTGCATCTTGTACGTCATTACCCATTGTTTGCTTCGTAAGCTCCTGCTTAAATCTGGTGATCCCTTCATACCTGATTTCATTTGAATTCTTTGATCTATCGACAATTCTCTACTTGTTTATGCTTATACACCTGTCCGCTTCATCGATCTCACGTGAACACAATTAACGCAAAGGACACCATGACATCCAAACCATATGAAGTAAAATGGGGCATCTTAGCCACCGGCGGCATCGCAACCAGTACCTTCCCTTGTTCCCCCAATCTCCAAGTAACCTCAAACTAACCCCTTCCAGCCTTCTGCAAAGACATTCTCTGCAACCCCTCTACCCGCGACGTCCACGATATCAAGCACACCATCGTCGCAGCCGCCTCCTCCTCCTCTGCATCCCGCGCCGAAACATTTCTTAAAGAAATCAACGCGCCTCCCGGCATCAAAGCCTACGGTTCCTATCATGAACTCGTCGCCGATCCCAACATCGACGTCATCTACATCGCCACTCCCCATTCCCACCATTTCCAAAACGCAATGTTAGCACTGCACGCAAACAAACACGTGTTGTGCGAAAAAGCTCTCACGGTAAATGCCTCGCAAGCGCGCAAACTTTTCGAGACAGCCGAAGAGCGCAAACTCTTTTTCATGGAAGCGGTCTGGACCCGCTACTTCCCGCTAAGTATTCAAATCCGGGAGCTGGTGCAAAACAAAGAAATCGGAAAGGTCCATCGAGTGTTTGCAGATCTCTCGATCGCCGAGGCAAAAGAAGATGGCACTCTTAGCTTTCCCCTCGATAACCGCATGGTGAATCCTGATTTGGCGGGCGGTGCGCTCCTGGATCTCGGTATCTATGCTATCACATGGGTCTTTCAAATTCTCTACCACTGTCAATCGTGTCCCTCTACGGAGCGCGAAGCGCCCTCTGTTCTCGCGGCCGTGCAGAAATACGATAAGACCGGCGTGGATGAACAAACCAGTATCCTGTTACAATTTCCCAAGAATAAGAGTGTGGGGATTGCAACTACGGGGATGAGAGTGGCGACTCAACCTGATGCGCATGGGGGAGCGAGTAAAGATGAAGCTCCTACGATTAGAATCCAAGGCACCAAGGGAGAAATCCAAGTCTTTGGACCTGCGTATAGACCGTTGCGATACAAGGTTTTGAAGAATGCGAATGGGGCTGGAGATATCAAGACGGTGGATTGTGAGATTCCGCAAGATCCGGAGAGGGGGAATTGGGGACATGGGATGGCGTGGGAGGCGGATGAGGTGGGTAGGTGTTTGAGGGATGGGTTGCAGGAGAGTGAGGGATTGGATTGGAAGGAGAGTGAGGTTATCATGCGGGTTATGGATGAGGTTCGAAGACAGGGAGGTTTGAAATATAGCGAGGAGATTGAGTCGGATGTTTTTCATGAAAAGAGTGCTTTGAATGGGAAGGCTTGATTTAGAAATGTGAACGATAGCATTGTTGAATTCGAAAATTTGTCACTAAGAATGAATATATAGATTGGCGATACCGCTTAGCTATAGACGTTAGAAAACCCCGACTGTGATCCTTGATTACCCTGAATAAAAATCAATATTACACTCTACTAAACGATATACTATCATAAAATACGATACCCTTCAAGCGCAATATACTAGCACAAACTATCTCCTCACCACTACCATCTGAACGAGGTAGTTTCTATTACCCGCCCTCCTAGTCCTGAAATCAAAGCACAAATATTTGTACGAGAAGGATACAGATAACGCAGCACCTGTAATAGCAGGTCCTAAATATCAATATTGTATTCTATTAAAGAGTTAATTATATACAGAAATTAATAATCCTTATATAAGGGCTATTTGAAAGAGCTAATCTCTTTCGCATTCCTCCAGGGCTATAATAGTAATACAGTAGCCATTGGATCAAAATCATTCACTACATCCACACACCAAAAATCCCCTTCCTACCGCACCCACTCCACCCCACTCCGCGAGATTCATCACACAGAGTCAATAGTATTCCATCACAGATCCGAAATACACAGTTTTTATAAACAGCCTCGTATTGAAATCGCGTAATTAGTCACATTATCACATACATACATACATACATACATACATTATAGACTATATATATTCTACAAATCCAGAAGAACAAAATGATGATTGATGAGTTACAAGGAATGAATGCGGATAGAAATAGAGAGAAGAAGATAAAGGAAGGAAGGAAGGAAGTTAAAAGGCAAAAAGAAGAATCAAGAGCAAAGGCTCAACATGGAGAAATGGGGGGAAAAGAAAAAAACGCAAGCAAGAGAAACAAAAACCTATTAATCGTGCACGCACTCTATCTAGGAGATCTCTCAAGTATACATGTAGTGCTGAACACCTAACACCATCTATCAGTATAAACCTTCAAGTTAGTCTCTTATGAGAACGATTGGCAGGAGAGAAAAACGAGATATTTCTCAGTCCCATTTCTCGAACTCGGGGGGCGAATATTGGTTTTCTTTCTTGTTATTATGAGCTATATATAGACGATCATCTTTGTAGGATAATGGCTGTTGCATAAAATCTAGTAGATAATCTTTCTAGTGGCAGAAGCAAGTATCCCAGAAGATGCTCAAATAGCACGAATATCTCTAATAACGATACTTTAGAAGAAATTCAGAACATCTCCCCGGCCCAACCTTTCATCCCCCCTTGAAAATACAATTTCATTCCATCTCAGCCACCAAATTCGAAATGAATCCAAGATACTCCCACAATCTCTGCCAGACTTTTCCACTCCAGCCAAGCGCGCATACTTAAACAGCTATATAGACATAATGAATAACTTCAATTCAACAACTACTGTATTCCAATCCTAAGCGAATGCAAAAGAGACTAGCTCTTTCAATCGCCCTTATTTAAAGTTGAAGGCCTAATATTTCCTATCCTATACATAACTAACTCTTAGACAGAGTAAAATTTTGACATTTAGGATCTACTATTGTAGATGCTACATCATCCATCTCCTTCTCATACAAACATCGACCCTCGAATACGAGCTCAGAGAGTTGGAACCCGATTCCAAGCTTGACAACTACATGGATGAATCGACTTCGAGTGGCCGTATCGCCAAATAAGTCTACTGCATCTAGCTGTCGCTTTACTCTCAGCTTGATAAAAAATGCAATGTCAAAGTTGTAAATGATAAGTGAAATATCCAGAACGGCAAGCAGAAGTCCAATGTAGGTGGTGATATTTGCTGGTGATGCCATCTCCCGCAAAAGCGGGAGATGATGAGCGTCGAAACAAGACAAGAACTGAAGATTCGAGGTAAGAGAAATCATGGAGTACGTGTCACAGGTTTTCAATATGTTCTTTTTATTTTTATTTTTTGACTGTCTTGGAGAGCTTCGATGTATAGCAAGTAAGTACCATTTAACTACGAGGTATGACATATCTCAACAATAACTTGATCAAAGGTCAGCATTTCATACTTGGATCGAAGGCCATTTGATATATTTTAATAGGTAGAAATCTTCATTACGCGCACTCAGCAATAACCGAATTACAGCAACAACCAAAATATGAAAGCCTTTGCTGTCTTGAAAAGAATATCAAATGGGGCAGCTTTGAGTGAATCCCGTGAACACTATCCATCTCGGCATTAAGCGGGCGCGCGCGACAATCCGCAAGGGCGGAGATACTATATAGGCGTCAATAAAAACCAAATCAATTTGGGGGCGTTGGTAGAGTGGTTAAGGAGTGCAACTCGACTTCTTCCCTCAGAAGCCCGCCCCGAGCCGTGGCACTCGAATATAATACCCCTCGGTATGCTGCCACAATGTGAGACATGCATGTGTGAATGTAGCCAAAATTAAGGCAATAAAAACAAAATAATAGATAGCTTACAATTAGATGATTGGTCGATGGTTGACGGAGAGGAGAGTTGGAAGGCGGTGGATAGATAAGTGATGGATAGATATATCCAATAACAGAATAAAAAAGAAGCAAGAACACCATCTCAAGGTCTCAATTCAATTTCTACCTTGAAATGTTCAGACCTTCTGACATACTTTTTTTTCCGTTGTTGTTGGTGAGTTCAGAAGTGGGCAATGTCAAAAACGGGCAAGCATTACGAATGACAACGCCACGAAACAGGATCATGTCCCCCAAACACTTACGCCTGAGTTTTTGTTGGTATGTTTCTTGAGGTTTGAAGCTTGGGGTCTTTCTATGGTGGTTCTGATGGAGTTTGATATGGATGATTATCGGAATATTTTCGAATGTTTTGACGTTTGGAAGCGAATGCGCAACGACGACCCATCTGTCCGCATTCTTATTCACCATGCAAGAATATTCTTCCAAAAAATAAACTCGAGAGTCATGATGGTGTTTGAACAACGGTTTTTTGAAACAAGCCCGACAAATATCAACATACCGACATTTGATCTTTCTTGGAGTCTCAGGCTATGTTACTAGAGACATTACCCTTATGCGCATGAGGCATTATTGGAAAAGATCTGGGCAGCGGTATGCAAATTAAAAATAGAAAGAAGAAACAAAAAAACGTGTAAGCTTAGCTAGTAGTTGACAGCAAGACAACTTTCATACTGGAACAACCTCAATACCGAACAATCTCGAAACTTCAAGATATGGCAAGATGTCGACGACACGTGACTTCACTCCCCTGGATTCGCGGAGATAGAGTTTGCACTACCCCAGACCGACTTTTATTGAAAGGCTCGTGCTGCTGCATGCGGCACGTAATGTGTCAATCAAGACAAGAAAGCCGAGCTCTAGAAGGTTTGGGAGGCGACGGGCAAGAAGTTAACCAAGGAATTAAAGAAACATAAGTGAGAAAAAGCCCAAACACCAAGCCTATTGGCATCGACGAGGCTGAGAACAAATTTGAAATAGACCAAGTAAGCCAAGCCATGAGCTTTGATTTACCAAGTGATCACCAAGCTTTCATGTGATTTGATAGCCGACCAGAGCTGAGAAAAAAAGTTCTTCCGAGGAACCCGAACAGGAGATGTAGAAAAACTGATGTGCCATAAGTACTACTTGAAGTTATTCTTTCACGAATGACCGACTGACGTACAATTTTCGACGGCGAAGAGGGGGCTGAGCAATATTCACATCAAAAGAAGGTTTGGAGAGCACGGCTGTGTTCTAGAATTGGGTCCTGAGGAAAGAAATGAAGGAGAACTATTGATAATTAACGAGATTCCCAAGACCTCCAAGAGAAAGGAGAGGGTGGCAATTAGCGACATCATTGGATCAAACAGTTAAACGACACGACTTCAAGTTCTTGAGAAGCTTGGCTTTAAGTTGGGAAAGAAATGATTAGTGTTTACTATTATTCAGTTAATGCATAATGTTTTGTGTTTGGAGTGAAAATACGAATGGTATAAAAAGGAGAATATGAGTTTCATCGTGAAAGCGACCCTAGTCAATTACGATTGAAATGGAGGAAAGGAGAGGAAAGGAGAGGAAAGCTGTATGGCTATGTCTATGATGATGTGACGATGTGACGATGATTTTTCTAAAGAGGAAGGAAGATATCTACCCACCTAGTCCCTACTGAGCAGATGGTTGGTCCACTGTCAATATCAACATCAACACCGTACTGGTATCAACATCAATGATCATACAATGTGGATAAACTGCGGGGGCGTGGCATAATGATTTGTATTTGTATTTGTGATTGTGTCCCACACCCACAATCTCTCCAGATGCTTTGAAATCTTGACATCGGCAGTCTCCATCCGTGGCATTTGTCGAGAGGATTCCAATTATCATTGGTAGTTGTCAGATGGTGATGTTGCAATGTACCGTGGTATGCATCGTGGTGGGCTGGGCTAGGCTGGGCTGGGCGGCACTGCAATGATTAACAACCCCCTTTGGAATCATTCAGAACTACGGAGTAGCAGGATTTAGCAGGATTAGTAGCATTTAGCAGTATTAGTAGCATTTAGCAGTATTAGTAGCATTCAGCAGTATCAGTAGCATTCAGCAGTATTAGTAGCATTTAGCAGTATTTAGTCTTTCTTCCGTTCACTGTCACTCTTCTTCTCCGCATTCTCGAGGGTCGTCCGTTTCCCGCTTTCCCTCTTATTGGTAACATCTCAAGGTTATAAAGCGACCTATCTGCGTACTTTATATTTCCAACTACTGTTACAGCACAAAGTATAATTTATCGTTATCCCCCACATTATTATCACATATATAGTTTTGCCTCTTTCCCTCTTTCCTTATCTCCCACTCTTACCTCAATCCCGTCACCAAACTCTTTGTGACAAAGGAACTGCAAAATCCTGAAAAATCCTGAAAAATCCTTCAATCCCAGACATCCAAGCCGCAGAGTGTTCGAATAGTCGATCCAACAACATCCGAACTACATACATCGTCTGAGATCGTACAGTTTCAACGCACGGAGATCTATTCTGCCGACGTACAATTCACGCTAAGCCCATTCAGGTTTGACTATCACCATCTCCAAAACAGCTCCAAGCCAAGAAGAGGGTTTCACTTCAACTTAGTAGTGGTGGGAAATGCACCCTCGATAAAACTACAAAGCATTTCGTCCTCTTAAACTAATGGATATGTGAAATTCGTTTGGGAGAGATTGCTACTTGTTTACCATTTCCCGTGGATTTTTGTCCTGTTCTCTATTCTCTCTTTCCTTCCTCAACTCCATCATCTCAATCATGCTTCTAGCGGATAAGGGAGGGAATATGGCGAAATGCCTTTTGATCCTCCTACTCTTCGTCGCTTTGGTTGCTGGCCAAACTTCCACCGTTTCCTTCTCGCCCTCGAATGATACCTTACCATCTAACATGACGAACCCGGATATTGAATTGAGTTTGACGTCTGGAACTAGTGATATCTTGGTCAGGAATACGTACAATATTGCCCCGCTCACTGCTGAGGCGGGGATAGGACAAAGTGATACTGCTGTAAATGTAAGAAACGCATTCCTAATTACATTGTATATGTATAATGTGAGGCAGACTACTAACATTGTACGGCATAGCAAATCAAGATCAACGGAACTATTATCCATACAGATGCGTCAAATACGAGTAATCTATCCATCGACGATATAGTATATATGAGTTGTGATCCAGATGAAAGCTCCAACATCGATTCAACACAGGCTATTATCATGGCAGGAAATGCGCAGCCAAAGGCCATACTATTATTTAGCATATACTCTCAGGAGTGCAGTGTTACCGGCGATTATACTTATGGCACACTTTATACAATGGTGTCTGCCTCCGATTCACTGGCTTTACTTGTTACTTTGGATAATTATACTAACGGCTCATCATTGGTCGCAAGATTCGTACCCAACGAAAGCTCCTCAGATACCGGTTCGGCATCGCAAACTAGTAATAATGGAGGACCGCCACCAACTACAGCTGTTGCCATGAGCATTCTATACAGTATCACCGGAATTATTACCTTGCTGTTCTTGATAATCATAGCCACGGGAGCCATTCGCGCTCACAGGCACCCGGAAAGATATGGGCCACGGAACGCCCCAGGAAGACCAAGGCAAAGTCGAGCAAAGGGTCTTGTACGAGCTATGTTGGAAACTCTACCCATTGTGAAATTTGGGGATCCAGAACCGGGGAAACCAGGGAGTGATGATATTGAATTGGAGAACGGCAGTGTCCATCATGCTCCTGTTACTTCTACAACAGATGCCACGACCAGTGACACATCATCAGTTCCGGTTACTGCGGCAGCAAACTCCGAGAAGGGCTTGGGTGCACATCTTGAGTCCGGAAGTAACGAAGCATCGACAGCCACGAAAGAGGGCGAGCTTTTACAATGTTCGATTTGTACAGAAGACTTCGCTTCGGGTGAAGACGTTCGAGTGCTTCCATGCCATCACAAATATCATCCCGCTTGCATAGACCCTTGGCTACTGAACGTTTCAGGAACTTGTCCATTATGGTAGGCTCATTTATTTCATGTTGTAAAAACATATACTAACTTTCACAGTCGTCATGATCTCCGACCCACAGCAACTCATGCCCAATCTGCAGATGATGAACTTGCACCTCCACTCGATGCACGTGAGGGAGAAACAGCTAGTCAACACACAGCTGGTACTTCTGAAAACAGAGAGACCAGCTCTCGCAGTCATGTTTCTCGTCTCATGCATCTTCGCAATGCCCCTCCTGAAGAGAGTATTGCCACCCTTCGCGAATATGCACGTGAGCAATCCCAGCAAGAAGTCGCCGTGCCAAATCAAGATGGAGTCGAAGAACAAGGCAGAAGAGCTAGTCTTGCAGGTCGACTACGAACCACTCTCCGAATAAGAACACGGGCACAAGCATCCACTGAGCCTGAAACAACAACAACAACAACATAATATGATCACTAATTCATAGTATTTTAACGATTCGCGTAACGAACGACTTTTTATATTTATATCTTATGACCTTAAATAGTGGCTCTCCAAATCCGACGTTTTACTACAATATTGTGAAATCAGACTACATCATATTGAAACTGATTAGCGTGGACGGATGAATGAATGACGGATGAAATGGTACGAACAATTGGAAAGGATGGGTCTGAATAGATGGAGTTCGGTGTTAATTATTTACCCTTGATTTTCACAAGTTGGCCTGGTCTACTTTGAGCGGTGTTTTATCGAGTACTTGGGTTTTCGGATGGTCGGAGGATATGGATCGTCGCAGTGCTGGTAAAATCAGGAGTCGCGGAAGCTAGGGAGGACTTTTGTCAGTGGCTACAATATTTTGTTATTGTAATATATTTTGCAGGACTGCTTTCTATGCGAGATGGGCTAGATAAATATCATGCTATGCCTGTCATAATCGATGATCCCGTGTGACGCTAATACTTGACCATCATACGAACAAGCATTGGAATGCATGAACTTTGTAGTGAACTTTTCCTCTGCAGTTGGTAGGTTGGAAATTCCCGTAAAACCCGCGGCTTTTTCCATGAAAGGTAATGCAGTACAATGTTGTACACGTGAACCCACAGCTCGTTCTCATTCCCACAACTATCTTCATACCCCTCCCCTCATCTGTCTCACATCCGCCATTTTACACAGCTTGCACACTCCAAACAATCCCCAAAACGAACTCCATTGCTTGCTTGCCATTCTTCGATATCCCCTCCGCATCTCCCACCCCCAACGTAACCAACCCCATGCAAAAACTCAGAAGTAAAAATAATATAACATCAATCCCTCATCTCCTTCCCCCCAAAATCAAATCAAATCAGATGAAATCAAATCAACCCCTTCCTAGCCAATTCCACCTTCCTCGCAGCCTCTCCGGCTTTAAACCCTCCTTTCTATATGCAGATTGCGTTTCCGTCTGCGAGCTCGAATTTTTCCTCGTAGGTTGGGTGCGCGCAGGGACAGTGGTGTGGGAAGGCGACGCAGGAGAGGGTTCCCGGGCAGAGGTAGGATGTTCAGTGCGCTAGGGGGGGGAGGGGAGTGTTAGTTTTGGAGGTGAGGGTGGGAGGGGAGAGGATAGGAGATAGATATATGGGAGGAAAGTGGAAGGAAAACGGAAGGGGATTATTACCTCGATCGTAATTATCTTGATACCATTGCGAATCGCTCGGGACGTCTTGTGGTTGACGTTGCTGCTGTTGTTGTCCGTTGAACATTTGTTCGAAGAATTGAAATTGTGCGGAGACGCCTATGATCAGGGAGAGAAATGAGAAGAGGGAAAACAGTAATTTGGCCATTTTGCTAGTGGTTGTGGTGAACTCGATTGCAGAATGGAAGTGATGTTGGTGAAGTAGAAAGTGATGCTGGTTGATAGATAGCAGATAGCGACGGCTGGATATTGACAGGTGGTAGAAAAGTTTACGGGGACCTGTAGGGTGGTGGGATGACACAATTGGGGGTTTGGTGGAAGAATTAGATTTTTGGGGATTGGCAAAGGAAGATTTGGTATGAGATGAGAGAATTGAAATTCTTATCTCTACTTTTCTTAGAATATTCTCACGGTGTTTCTCATATAATACACAATCTCTGCGTTCACCATCCCACAATCCCATTACCACTTCACACACTATACATCTCGGTCCCCGTAAAAAAGGCATCACCAACCATCCCATCACAAAAATATCCGCACTCCTCACCTCCCACCCCATACATCTAAGATGTTGCTCCCACGCCTCCAGCCCCCATTGCGCGGCGCCATAACCTGCATTTCGCGGACATCGTCCGCATCGGCTGCGGAAACACATCTTTGCGAAGCTCTCGCGCATTTCTCGTTCAGTAAATCTTCTTCTCCACTTGCCCCTCTCATCGCCGTTCGCCATGCCTTGCACGCCGCGCAAGGAGCCGTGAATAAAGCGAAAGATGGGCCGGGCAAACGATTGGGTGCTAAGAAATCTGGTGGTATGTATATCCCTCCTCTACTCTCCATCCTCACACAAATTTACTTTGCATTCCCTTTCCCTCTCGTTACTCCCAAATTCCTAACACAAATCAGAACAATATGTCATTCCCGGCAACATCATATTCCGCCAACGCGGAACCCACTGGTTCCCCGGTGAGAACTGCGCTATGGGTCGCGACCACACTATTTACGCCACCCAGCCCGGTTTCGTGAAATACTACAAAGATCCCGAGAGACATCCCAAACGCCAATACATCGGTGTAGTATTCAAGCGCGAACAGGTTCTTCCTTTACCGCGGAATACGATTAGGAGACGCAGATTAGGAATGGAGGTTGCGAAGATTGAGGAGCCGGAGGTGGAGCAAGCGGTCGAGGTGGAGGTTAGTTTGGAGGGGACAGAGAAGGAGGGAAAGAAGGAGAAGAAGAAGAAGGAGAGGAAGGGAGAGGAGGGTAGAAATTTGCAGCTCAGACCGGGATATATGTATCGAGAAGCTAATTGGGAGATTGGAAGGGCGGCCGAGAGAGCGAAGGTTAAGGTCAGGTTGTATAAGCCGGGAGATAGATGGACGGCTTGGAGGAAGGCAAATGCGAGGAAGGCGAAGAATGCGGAGAAGAGGGGATTGTCGAGTAGTAAGAAGAAATAGATGACAGATGGAAAGCGAAATGAAAACTGGGAGGTAGAGGAAAGGGGAAGAAGAAGGGGTGTATGATTATCTATTCATCTGGTCTTGTTATGGGAACATGAATGAAAGGGCCTGGATTAGGGGTGGCCCTAGTTGCAAGATTGAGGAAATCCAACAAAAAATGGATGTGTAACTAGGCGATATCCTAACAATATATTTTTTTTACCGTAAATGAAATTGTGGTAGTGAACAAGATCAAAACGCTCATGATACAGATGCTTCGTATCAGACGCTCTATTTGCTTTCTTTGACGTTTATGTAATTCCTCAACAGAACCTTCATGTTGAGCAAATCTTACCATTCATGTATCTTTTAACTTTCAATCGGGGACATAGACGTTCACCTAAATCCCAGTGGTAGAGCGAAGTATGCCTAGGGGCCTTCGAAAACATTACATATTTCCACATAGCCACCATTGCTTCATCTAGAACGCATATGTCTTGTGATAGAAACATCAAGATTCACAGTAACCATTCGCACATTTCAACATATAATATATATATATATTTTTTAATTTGAATCGCATGCACTACTCTAGAACTACAAGCATCTTTGATAAAAGATGCATAAACATATTTGGCGACGACTAATCCCCCAAATTACTTCTACATGCTCCCAATTTGCAAAAACGCCTTCAAATGCGATTCTTTTATACAATTATTCCGACCGATCAACCGATTTACCGACCATCCATCCATTCCATCCAGCCTAAGCCTACCATTTATTACCGCCAAATCCAACCCAAATTATTCGTTATAAATCGTCCATTACAACCGCAAGGCGCCATAAAATGCATACATTTCGTTTCATGTCGATCCCTTTTTTTTCGTCCTTCCCAATCTTTTCTTTGATCGTGTCTTTCGTTTCATCTCGAATTGATGATATATAGGTAGTATTAGACGCAAGTCCATTCAGCAAAAACGCACCATCTAGCACTTCGATCGGCTAAAACTAGTCCTCTCCATACACCCCTTTCCCCACATTTAATTATCGTCTCCCAAATTCCTCCATCTCCACCCTCTAAATTGACACCCCCATTTCTCTCTTCCTTTCGCATTAATCTCAAGATCTTCCCACCAGGTGCTTGAATTGCTAACTTGGCTGGCTTTTTACCAGTGCCTGATCCAGAAGCCGAGGAACTTGTTATGGACATAGCCGAGTTTGGTCGTATGAACGGAATAGGCGAGGTTCTCCCAGGATCTGGAGACCCCGAGGATAGCGAGGAAGGATGCTGACGCACAGCGAATACGAAAGTATTATTGATGGCTAACCGCTGGCATTGTGGCTGGGCGACATAAAGATCATGGCGTTGCGCGTGAGGTGTTGGATGTCGGATCAAGAAATCGTATGGAGGATTGTCACCAGAGTGAATAATAGGCAATGCAACCGCCAACGGATGTGGAATATCCTTGATACTATGCATGAGACCACGCTTGCCAGCATAGATTTTAAGAATACCTGACCCTTCGTCACCAGGCAGTAGACCCTTGATCGTATATCTCTTTTGACTGCCCTCCCATTCGGCTTGTGCCAAAGCAGGCTTTGTGATAATCTCGCCAGTCTCGAATAGATCACCATCAGCATCCCGCTCAAAGGCACGTGCTTCAACCTCCGCTACACACTCAACATCAGGCGGTACAGAAATTTTGATGTGAACCAGCTCGAGATCCTCAATACGTATGAGACTTGTATCATAATCCACCATTTCCATCTCATTAATGAAAAATGCGGGGCAAGCACAGGGCAGAGCTAGCAGAATTTCATGTGCCATGGGAGGACAGAGATGTTGGTCAACATGCTGCTCAGGTATGTGAGTCCAGCATATTTCGATTGGCCGAGTCAGAAACCACCAGGGTTCCGCGTATTGGCTACTGGCACTGGTATATTGTCTTCGTCGAGGATGAGAAGGACTTGCTAAAGAGCAATCCATTATTCGCCATTCTCCATCAATCACAACTGCGTTCCAGAAATGATTAGGTCGAGGCATGGGACCCATATCTGGTACTTCACCAGGCGATTTGAGATATCCTCTGATAACCTCTGCATGTATCCCAATAGCTTTACACATATCCATAACTAGGAATGCGACCTCTTCGGATGAACCATGCTTGGTCTGGATCACCCTTCTTGAATCGGCAGTGTCATTATCGAAGCCCTCTTCCCAAGTGATCTTTTCGCTGACCCATGTGAATATTGCTCGTAGGCGCTGGATATCGCTTCTATATGGTCGACACACATAGCCTGTAGCTAGGCTCATAGGGTTGGACATCGGTGGAAGGCTATTGATGAATCTTGTGTTCTTATCAACCAAGCTTAGGTTTACTGCTTGGAAATTGGTTGGCTCAGCAACTGGGTTACCGTTAACTCCTTCGTCACCATCGCACCCCTCAAGAAGCTCCTCCACGGGACTTATCGCGGGATAATCCATCATCTGGCATCGCTCCTTTCTTTCAAGTCGCTCAATCTTACTTAAAGAGTTTGATCTGTTGATGTCTCGTCGTACCTGAACCCAATCGACTCCCACCGTACTACCTCCAGGTCCAACTTCATTCAGGGGATTCGGGCTCGGTTTGTTCCCAAAGCCACCACCTCCTATTGATGTAGTTCCTGCTGGAAATGAACTTTGAGCCTGGACTCGTGGTCTGGAGGATTCACCAACAGAGATACTGCTCCTAGCGCTCGCAGCACCTGTTTTTGCGGACTCAACCATTCTCTTGAAGAACCCGCTTTTCTTAGATTTTGGTGTCATGAGACCACCAAGAGCAGCATTGGAATCTGCTGCAGTACCTGGCCAGCCAGTTGGCGACTGCATACGAGAAGGATCCGAAGCATGACTACTATGATATGAAATACCGGTCATTGGTGTCTGAGATCGGCCAGTAGAGAAATCAGGCTGACTGTTATTCATCCCCAGATAGTTATCTTTTCGTGAACCGAGAGCACTCTGAGCTCGACCGTACAGCAATTCACGCTTCCTGGCTAGACTTCCGGCACTAGTTGAAGAGAAGCCACTGGCAGAAGGCCCACTCATGAGACTTTTATCAGTCATCTGAGTACTCGAGCTTCCAGTTGTAGTGGTACTGCGAGTACCAGAGGAAGAGCTTGTTGAATCAGTCTTGTCTGTTCTTGTTGTGAAAGTCCTCCCCAGCATGGATTTACCAACCTCATATGCAGATTTCCGGTGGCGAAGCTTGCTTGACTGTGTATTTGTACTCATGGACGATTTTGGTCGGCTCTCATAAGCATATGAACTCGCTTTAGGAGGAACTGCTGGTCGAGCATCATCATTTGGGGAACGGGGCGTCGAGGAATACATTTTACTTAGTCTATTCTCCATTCTTTGAACGTAATTGCTAAGTTGAGGTGGGGGAGTATTTGTAGGTTGGTAAGGTTGCATATTATTGACGTAGTTATCAGCACTTGTTGAATTATATTCTTCAGGAATTGCAATAGCTGTATTAGATCTAGGTGCACGTTTTGATGATATGTAAGTCTGATCAAATGCCTCAGGGGACCATGGATCGATTGGTGCTTCCGGAATTTCCGACTCTCGAGCTACTCCCATATCTGCTAAAGATAGCATTACATCATCCATTGCACTTCGCAAAGGCGAGGGGGTGCGTCCTGTACCCGCTGGCGATGGTGGGCATGGTGATACTGGCGATGGTATATTATAGGTATTTGAATTATTGCCATATGTATCTCTAGATGCTTGGGGAGCATAAGTGCTGCGATGAGGCGGTGGAGGTGGCGGTGGAGACGAGGTACCCCCTCTGTCGAACTGAGGTGCGGGCGATGGACCTCGAGAATAACTTTGGTAACCAAACGAAGGAGCAGGGGAAGGAGCACGAGATCCATATTGATTGGGACTAGGCGAGGGCCCACGAGATGTGAAATGGTCGGGAGCGGGAGATGGCCCACGAGATATGTAATTGTTAGGAGCGGGAGATGGCCCACGAGACGTGTAGTGATTTGGCGTAGGAGATGGCCCACGAGAGTAATAATTAATGGGCGCAGGCGAAGGTATACGAGCAGTATAATGGTTGGGCGCAGGCGAAGGCACACGAGATGTATAGTGATTCGGCGCAGGAGAGGGAGCGCGGGGTGTATAATGGCTTGGACCTGGAGATGGTGCGCGAGATGTATAATGGCTTGGGCCTGGAGAGGGTGCGCGAGATACATGGCTTGGAAACTGAGAAAATGGTGCTGGCGAGCGCATCCGCGACTGATATAGAGGAGGCTGGGGTTGAGGAGAAGGCGCCCTTGCCTCATTATGACTACCCCTGGCGGCTGGCGATGGTATTCGAGAATTCAAACCCGCTAGACGTTCCTTTTCCCTAGCTTCTGCCCTCTTTATTGCCCCCATATCTGGCGCGGCATAAGCCTGGAATGGTTTTCGCATCGATTTTGTCTTGGGTTTCGTCGGAGCTGTTGGATTTTTGAACGGGTTTGGACTGGGACCTCGATCCGGCAATGGACTCGACGTTCTGCTTGTTGGCCGGAAACTGTCATCCAGCACCTGTACGAAATTCGAAGGAAACAGTCCCATGACTCTCTTGTCCCTCCGCAATCGACCCATCCACCATGATCCGTCTCCTGCGTTCAAGCATTCTATCAAATCCCCCTCAATAAAGCCCAAGTCGCGTTTTGACTGCGCAATCGTATGGTTAGAGCTGCAAACTGTAGAAAATCGCAATGTGCGTTGGACTTACCTCTCCGCTGAATGAGTATATGGCTCGGCACCAGCATGGAAAGCGAGTAGGTAAAGTACCCGGGGCTGGCGTCATGGTTGAGGTGTTGCGACTTCTATCGGTGAATCATTGGGGTTGGAATATTCCCAAAGTCCGAGATCAATGCATCTGAGAAAAAATGGAGGAATTTGGTGATACAGCAAAAGTATCAAAACGTTTGGATCGAGACAATTTAAAGAATCTTGAATTTTTGCAAATCTTCCCAGTAATATGAATAGGTACATATAATAGCTTTGGTTTGTTGGCACCTCACCATTAGCCCGGCAACGCTGAAATGGCTGAGCTGGGTAAACAAAGAACCTTATCCGATTTCGTTAAGAGACATTGATCACGTTCAATTGTATTTTGTTTACATTTTAAATAGAAGAAAAAGGTCTCGGCCGTTTTTAATTTAATATTATATCAATTACAATTTCATTTTCATTTTTCATTTGATATTGGAAGGCGATTGATTGATTTTCTCAGAAGAAGCACATTTTGTTTGGGTAGGGTGCCGATAACAAGGAAACAACCAGCTGTGGTAAAATATCACCTCACTTCCAGAACTATGTCAACAACGCAGTACCAAGTTCTCGAGGAGCTTGGAAGTGGAAGTTTCGGCGTGGTCTACAAAGCCATTGAGAGGGCGACGGGAGAGATTTGCGCAATTAAACTGATTGATCTAGAGTCGAGCGAAGATGACATACAGGAAATCCAACAAGAGATATCAGTCCTCAGCACCTGCGCCAGTCCATACGTCACTCAATATAAAGGAAGCTTCCTGCGCGGCCATAAATTATGGATTGTCATGGAGTTCCTGGGGGGAGGATCATGTTTGGATTTGGTAGGGTTATATTCACTTGGGAAAATAATCACATTGCTAATTGGAAGCAGCTGAAACCTGCTCCATTTCACGAAGCCCATATTGCGATTGTTTGTCGAGAGATCTTATTAGGTCTCGAGTATCTTCATCAAGAAGGCAAGATACATAGAGATATAAAGGCAGCAAACATATTACTATCGACTGCTGGCAAGGTTAAGTTGGCAGATTTCGGAGTTGCAGCACAGCTCACGAATATCAAATCGCAAAGAAATACTTTCGTCGGTACCCCATTCTGGATGGCGCCAGAGGTTATCCAACAAGCGGGATACGATTTCAAAGCAGATATTTGGTCCCTCGGAATCACAGCAATAGAAATGGTTAATGGAGAACCACCGCATGCGTCAATACATCCAATGAAGGTTCTATTTCAGATACCTAAAGCACCGGCACCAAGATTAGAAGGTTCAAATTACAGCAAGGACTTTAAGGACTTTGTGGCACAATGTTTGGTCAAGGATTGTGATCGTAGACCTTCAGCAAAGGAATTGTTGAAGCATAAGTTCATACGCTCTGCAGGAAAAGTTGAGGCTTTGCAGGAGTTAGTGGAGAGAAGGCAGGAGTGGGACGGATCAAGGACTCGGCCTTCACATCCTAAGTTCTATGAAGAAACACTGTAAGCATCGAAGCTATCTAAGCTTGTTATTATCATCAACTGACAAACCGCAGCAATACAATGACTCCAAAATATGAGCCTGACGGATGGGTCTTTGATACAGTCAAGGCTTCTACAATTACTGTAGCGCCATCGCGAAAGAATGGAAGTAAGAGAAGAAAGCTTTCTGCCATTCATGCAAATGGTCAGGGTAGTCAAGCTCCTCCTGAGGAGGCTTTCAAAAAATTAGATATTTAGGATTCACCCTTAGAGTATTCTTCACCTCCGTCACTACCAGCTGATAGAGGCACCGTCAGAAGACAGCCACCAGCGGTACAGCACTCTTCACCAACCAGGCCACGGGGTGATAGTGCAGAGAGTCAAACTGGTACAACGAGGCGACCTCCACTTGCACCAGACATGAGTTTTGGAAATACCGGTTCAACAGTCCGATTATTCCGCCGAGTATCAAATAACTCAACATCATCTCGACTAAGCAGCCCCGAAGATTCAGTCGACATTTCATCTCGTCAAGGTGACGAAAACAAAGCACTTGTGCAAGTAGCAGAAGCGAATACGAAAGAAGCATACCTTGGCCGACGTGCATATACAAAAGTCGTGGATCCAGTATTTCAGGAAATGCATGCACAAACAGGAGATCAAGCCAAAAGACAAGCGTTGTCTCGTCTAGCCGATGCTTGGGCTGCCCTTGACGCTGTTGATCCAGAGGGCGAATATCATCTTCTGAAGCTTTTGATAGAAAAAGTAGAGCAAGAACCTAAAGTCGCTTCACACATGTCTCCAAGCAGAGCTTTAGTCCTTCGAGATGGAACTCCCCAAGGATCCCCCCAAAAGGGCGCAAACGGAAAACTAGTACTAGCAACGAGTAACCCACACCTTAAAAATCACCGTCGACGACAGTCCAGCGCAATGCCCGAAGTAGATGCAAAGGAAAAATCAAACCTACCCGGTCAAATAGTGCCAGGAATGGAACATACAAAACAACTTGCTGATGTGTTGTATGCTCGATGGGCAGAAGGATTAGGAAAAAAGTTTCCGGTGGTTTAACGAGATATGTATAAATTGTAAAGTTATTGTATGTAGGGATAGACGGAATGGAGTTAAAAGAATTTGCATCTTTGTAGTAAGGAGGAAAATCAATAGGTAGATACCCAATTTGTACATTTTATCTGGATGATTCTATTGCGGTCCTACGTGAGAGTGATGCTCGTTATTTTTAATAGTCCGCTAAACCAATGCGAGCTCAACAGGGGGGGGGGAAAGGGGGGTTAATGTGTTTTCAAAATAGAGTACGGAACACGATTTTCCACAAATTTAACAGTGTAAATGATGCAAATGGTTGATGGGCACCTACGTAACTATTTGTTTGGACGAATCTTTAGAATTTTAGATGGATTTGCCAACTCACCGGGAGCTTACAGGAATCATGTGGCACTTCACGCGCAGGCCCATCGAAAATATCATGATATCTAAAGATGAACATCTGAACAGCCAATAGATATTGGACTATGATTTTTCCCCCAGACTTTCCACATTCTTTCCTAGTATTCTTATTGTCTACTTGTAGCAAATAGTCCTTCTTTAGTCTTGTATTGGCAATGACATACCTACCTGTGAGTATATTTAGCATATGCAGTAGATGAACCACAGTAAGCAATCGCTGTGTCCCCAGCATACATCTTCCCGTCACCTTTAATTAGCATTCATCAAAGTACAAAGATTCTATAGCAGATCGCCAAGATATTTCTTCGTCCCCATCCTAATTCTCATCTTCTTCCAACCTGCTCTCATCTCATGAATTTCCTATTTCGCATCCGCGTTGTCCTATTTATATATTGTTATGGCAATCTATCTAAGGATGCTGGGGGAAAAGATTTGGAGGCTGCATATCATTTGGAAGATTCAGGTTAATATAAAGACTAGATAGCTTTGGAGGTTAAGTACTTTGAAACCAGAGGTCTTTGTGCCATTCACATATCATCGACTACTAGAGCCTTCGAATCTGCTCGAAGCATTTCATGGGCCTTTTGAGTGGCTTATCAATGTTTTAGTAGGTAGCATCTAATAGTAAGAAAATCATCTTAGTGAGCCATTCTCAATAATTTCAATATCTCATCATCATCATCATCATCAGAATCATCAGAAAGAACTAAACACGAAAGATTCAAGTGGTGGCAAAATTTCATTGGAGCTAAAAGAATGTGAACTTATGAACAAATAACAGACATCGAGGAATCCTAGAAAAAACGAGCATCAAACAATTCAAACTTTTAATAAAACGAAAAACAGCTTCCTGCCATTATTGTTTCACAACCTCCAAAATCCCCTACCTCAAATAGCCAATCTCGTTCAGATACTCCACATTCTTCTTGATCGCTTCTTCTTTCTGCTTCTCAAACAAAGTATCCAATTCCCTTGGTCTTTTACTCTTACCCAGATTTCCCTCCTCGGTGATAAGATGAGCTACCGGCCGAGCGGATGAGCTTCCGTCTTCTTCTCCATATCCTTCTGAATCAACCCTGCCCATTCATACGAAGTAATCGGGCGGAGTTGATGTCCCATAATCTTATTAATAATATCCCAAAATCGTTGCATATAGATTCCGCCAGTTATATCCAATGTATAATTTGAATTATTGGGAGTATTGACCAAAGCATTGATAGTAGAATTTGCGACGAAATCCGCATGTGCAACAGTCAACCAATCGTTTTTGTCAGGGACAGGATATGCACCGACGTTTATGGCGCCAGCTACATATCTCCATAGGAAGTCAGTGGTATTGGCAACTCCTTCCCGAGTCGTACCAATGATTAATCCCGGTTTGACGATAGAGATATGATTGCGTTGGGCTAAAGATGTAGCTCGCTGGGCAAAGTTTCTTACCATTAGCTCTGAAACGAACTTCGTCTGGCTATAACCATCAAGTCCCTTCAGTTTCATGGCGGTTGTACTATCATCAAGCTCTCCTTCAAAATCATGAACTCCAGATACATAGACGAATCTCGGAGGCGAAACAGCTCCTGTAATGTTTTTCAGAATATCAAAGGTAGATTTGACATTAGCAGCTTTGAGGGTTTGATAGTCCGCATTCCATTGCACTGAAGCTCCATTGTGGATGATGGCGTCGACTGTGCTTAGTTCTTGCCATTTTGCGGAACTCAAACCTAACAATGATTTGGCTAAGTCTCCTGTCCATATTTCGAGCTTCGCTGCGAGAGTGCTGTGCCACCATCTGGCGGATCTAGCTGCTGATATGATCCGTTGTCTGCCATTATCATTTGATGAAGCGCGTACATTTACGATGACCTTCTTGACGCCAGGTCTTTCAAGAAGTTCTCGAAGTATCTGGGTACCTACAAAACCGCTGGCGCCTGTCAGGAAGACAACTCCAAAATGATGCTGCATCGAGGCTAACTGTGTGTCTAGGTCGGTGATTTCTTGCATCAAATCAAGGGTAGGTGCTGATTCTATGGGTTTCTCGCCTTTAACATTAGTCGCAGCACGAATGTGTTTTGAAACATCCAAGATTGCGGTTTGATAGTTGATGAGTTTGGGTATGGGTACGCAAGTCTGAGCACGACTGCCGAACATCGCTTGAACAAAGAATTACTTGAGCTTTAACTTGTATAATTAGTAAAATAAGGCGTGACATAGGATGATAAGGGTCGCAGGGTACAAATGCAGCTCCGGACTTGATAGTGGCTAGTGTAGCTACGATAGCCCATTTTGATTTCTTGAAGAACAAAGGTACCTTGCTTCCTGGCCCTATTCCGTGTTTCCACAATTGAGGCGCTAGTCGAGATGTTAGACTATTTAGCTCAGGGCGAGTCAAATTGCCATGTCAATAGGCAATTGCTGGAGCATCAGGATCGTTCTTTGCCATAATGTTGATGACTTTGTGTGTGCAAGACTTCATTACTTTTGGTGATGTAGAATTCCGTTCCCAAAGATGCTTTTGATCAACTTCGTCCATAGATTTGATGCCCTGGATAGATTTTCCTGCGTCTTCACGGCATAATTGCTGAGGGATATGTTGGAACTGTAGAAGTATGCTCTCCATTCGTCAACTTTCTATAATTTCCGGGTTAAAGATTGCCTTCGCCTTCATTCCCCCTCCAGTAAGATGGCATTTTGGAGTGGAAGCACTTGTACCCCATACAATTACATCCACAAGATCCACTCGACGTTATCACATGAATGGGTTGTCGATGGCTGAATTCTCTCTAGGTTGCATGACCAAGATATTATGGAATTGAAATGCCTTGTTCGGCCCTTCGCCTAGTCGCTGAATATTGGATAGACCAATCTGTTCAAAGGGAATTATCCGGATCATTTTAGCCTGAACTTCCTTGAGTAGACTAAGAGCTATGCCCTGAGGATCCAGTGTGATTCTAACCTATAAAATTGGAAAGTCAGTATATAAACGCACGAAATCGTATTAATCCTGCTCTAATCCTAGAAAATGGGCGACAAGACTCCTTCTTAAAGGCAATCATCCAATTCTAGGATTGGTCAGACCACATCAGGCGCTCTCTGGAATAGACATGTTTGAGATTACATGAATAGCCGATGAATTGGCAAAGTGACGCAGTCAACTACACCCACATCCTATCTCATCAAAGACCAAAAATGTGAAAGATTTACTCACCAGAACGGTAGCTAATGTAGGTCCAACTACTCGAGTTAGATCGGCCGATGAGCTAGTACGTCCTGTTAAGACCTCTCCGAAGATGACGTCATTGGAATTGGAGTGCTTGCTCATGGCAATTGCCCAAGCTATTCGGATAATATTCAAAATTCGGTACGCGGAATTAGCCTCTCGAACTAAATTATTAGTATCTTTGATAGCTACTGTACCAGGTTGAGGCTGATAGCCAGAATTGATGCATGGAAAATGTGACAAATTTGCACCCTCATTAGAGAGCTATGATTGGACTCCCAATATAGCGACCCATAGACGTTGCATTTGAAGCTCGTTGTCGGTCAAAGGGACATAGTGTGTAGCGGTCAAGAAGTGATCGGACGCTTGACCCATCGAGACATTTTTTGAAGAGGGAGCTTTTTGCTCTTCTCTACTTTTAGCATCATCTTTAAGACACAAGAAGGCTGCTAGGGATGGCGACCTGCCATTCACAGGGTTGCTATCACTGTAACAAGATCTATAATATTGTCTAGATCTTTATGAAGATGACTTTCGATTTCACCCATCTCAATTCTTTGGCCGTTTAGCTTGATTTGCGCACCCTACACTTTAGTTAGTATACGGCATCTCACTCACTACTTGGTACCTAATGGTAAATTTCTACCAATTGGGGGGTAGAGGTTCGGAAGAATTCAACCCGATAGGAAGGATCCTGAACAAGTGTGAACCTGCTGGAATGCTCCAGCTGAACTGTGTTTCTAGGCAGTATCAATTCTGGTTGAAATGGACAAGTTTTCAACAAAGTCCAAGAGGAATAGTTGCTACTGAAAAGGAGACCCCGGAGCAAATTTCTCTGAGGTTGAACTGTCTATTAGCAAAAGATGAGCGTGTATAACTCACTATATCAAGACATAGACGAGTAAAGACCGTAAATTTTAAGTATCTGCGTAACCAGGAAGTTTTTCCGCAGAGTGCAATGAAATCCAAGACAAGGGAGGAACATTCCATATCCTTACGTTTATGCAAATAGCTCCATTGATTATCTCGGCACCATCAAGCGATGCCATTCAGGGGCTGAAAAGGTACAGAATATGAACCAAATTGTAAGAGTTCTGGAACCTAATCACCGTACAACTTCGAGTCAATCTGACTTCTTATAAATGAAATGAAAAATCAACATTTCATCTTCTCATTAAATGACGAAAACGTTACTTTAGAGGAACTTATGTCAAAAAACATCATCACATGTGATGAATAGATTCTAGAACACTTACGTTGGGTGTCATCATGATGTTGTAAAAACTGGTTTAAAAAGCTATCATACCTCAGAAATAGAAATTTTAAATCGCAATTGACTAATGCAGTTGCCTAGTGTAACTTGCCCATGTACAGATAAACATCGATCTTAAAGTTTCCCATCTACTTGGCCAAAATTCCAGAAATGGCGACGGGCATATAACCTTGTTAGACAAACATAATCCCGTAGACGATCAACTTCAGGAGAGCTTGAATTAATCGGACGCGAATATACGTAACTGTATCCACATACACTTGTGCACCTGAATTTAGAGGGATACAGTGTCGCATCTTGCGGGCATACAGAAAGCATCTTCAGTGGGTACAATGAAACCAAAAATTATCATACACAAAGAAAATTAAACTACCATGTGGAAGTTTGTAAACCATTTTTTTTCTTTTCGAACATCTGCAACTCTAGACCCTAGTAATAGATCATGCGGTCTAATCAAATTGTACCGCGATATATAGTAATAATCGTGAAAGGTCAGAACGTGTTTGAAGCGAATTGAGGCAAAACAATGCAATGCAGCCAAAGATCCAACCTCGGTCGTACACAGGTTCTGTACGGACCGGCACGGGGAACTAGAGCCTCGCACTGGATCAGAATGACCTCACCACCTGTATTGTGCAACAGAAGGAGAAAATATCATGCCAAGCCACCTGAAGCATGATGGCTGAAAGCTATTTCCTACTTTTACCTCCATGCAAACGTCGCATGCATGCAACTCTATAAGTGGTAAATTGAGCGATCAGCACAAGTCGGTAAAAAGCTCCTCCCCTTTTTTAGTCCCGAAAGTTCTCTGATTATACATTATTGTATAATCCGTACAACTGAAAGTTCCAAGCAGTCTTAGGAGCCAAAGTTCTTCGATTCTGTTTAATTAAAATGGCCATTGCAACCCCAGACTGCCGAAACCCAGAAATAATGTAAAGAACCAAAATCTCTGGAACTACGCTCATCCAAATGGTTCATAGTTAGAACAATATGTGTTGTAGCCTTCAGCATAAGTGGGCTTGGAACTGATGAGCACCTAAAAAAACCGAGAGCTGACATCCGTATTCTGGTATTCTTTCACATATGGAGTGGTTAATCCTGTTCTTCCAAACGAACTGGAACGTCGAATTGGAATTGCAGATGAGGATCGTATGAATAGAATCCTCTGTCTTAGAAATGGCATTCCAAGTTATCAAACTAATTTCTCCCAGTCGAATTCTGAAATTCTATGCTTTTAACAGCATTCAGCCTTGCCCAATTGATAGCGAGTCCACTCTTTGGCTACTATGCTGATCGAAATTCATCGAGACGAACACCTTTACCCCTGGGATTCTTCTCCAATGCAGCCGCCGCGTCTGTCTTGTGTATTGCACAGAACGCTTGGATACTAGCCCTCAGCCGATTTCTCCAGGGGCTCTCAGCTCTCCCAATATTCGTGGAACGAAAGTTCAACTAGGATCCGGACTCGGCCGATGCTGGCTTAATCTTCTTGACTATAACATTCCCCATATTTTCAGCCCCGATAGCTGGTAGACTCACTTATATCTAGCCTTACCGATGGCTCACTGCATCATACTTCATCATATCTGCTGTCTTCACCGTCTTGCTCGTTTTGATACACAGAAATAGCACTGATCAGGTTGCTGGGCTTGCTGTCCTTCTTACACTTTATGGTAAGCTTATCCCGTTGCAACTATATAATCATTGCTCTTCGTAGTTACTGATATAAACCATAGGCGTCGCCAGAGTCTTCGGTTCATCACCATTGGGTGCTGACTTGAGTCGAGCTGTAGCAAGTATGGAAACGAAAACACCCGACATTTTCGGTTAACGGGAGCTAGCGGTCAAGTTTTTTCTTTGTATACTAGTGCCAGCGCAGCGGGAGTTCTTGCCGGTCCTGCCTGGACGAGTTACACCTTTGGAGAAAGAGGCTGGATATTTTTCGTTTCAAGTCTTGGAATCTTGACTGCAACTGTTGCAATACCAGTTGTAAGTAGAACAATCGAAGCAGCGGAGTATCAATAGTGCTAATTACATCTAGATTTTATTCTCATAACCCGAAAAATCGGCAAAGGGAAACGGTGTAGAAGTGGTGGCTGCAGAGTAGATGATAGATTCTTCCCCGCATATAGGTCCCAGGTACTAGTGGGACATTCCGAAGAACCAAAAGAGCGCTAAGCTATCATCGTAGTAAGCGTCAGCGATAAGAACATCAGATAAGACAACGAACACTTGCTTAATCAAACAAGCAAAGGATCAGGAAGAATTCCATATTTGTTGGAATACATGCGCACGAAAGTTTCGGATGTTCATTAAAAACTAGCAAGAACTCCAGCGATTAAAACTACTCTAAGACCCCTAAGAATCCCAAGTTTGAGACCTTAAACCATTCGAACAGTGACAAAATCAAAAGCCTATCACAATACCAAGTCACGTGAGCACGAGACTTCAAGCAACGCGAGATCCTTTTCGTGTTCTAGCCTTTCTTCCTTTTTCGCAATTTATCCTCACGCTTTCCCACCTTCCCAAATGCCTCCATGACCGACCTCCTGGATATTCTCCCTCACTTCCCCACACAAAAATATGTGCGACTCCTCCCTTCACTGGAGAAGAGTCTCGTTACCGTAGCTGATCTGCTCACTCTTGATTGTGTTGAGATAGCCAAACGAGCGACTTTACCACTCTTGGATGTTAAAAGGTTATGTGCAGATGTGCTGGAACATTTAAGAGGAGATCTTGGGATAGGCGAGGTAAATCCTGGAGATGAGGGTGCTGAAGAGGATGAGAAGAATGTAGACGGGAAGGGAGAGGTGAAGAAGCTGAGGAAGTCGGGAAAGGAAGTTGTGAATATGTGGGAGGCTATAAGTACATTGGATGATGATATGGATCGCGCATTGGGAGGCGGTATTCCAGCAGGCTATATTACGGAGGTTACAGGCGAGAGGTATGTCTCATTTACATTGCTGCCTTTCTCTGCTTTGCCTTGTCTGCCGGGTCTTCTAACTAACACACAATTTCAGCGGCGCAGGTAAAACGCAATTCCTCCTAACGCTTCTTCTCTCTGCTCAACTTCCGGCACCTCATGGCCTCGCCGCTCCCACTCTTTACATATCTACCGAATCTTCTCTCCCCATAACGCGACTCTCCCAACTCTTGCGCACTCACCCTCTTCTCGCTTCTCATCCATCACCACCTTCTCTCGACAGAGTTATCTCCATTTCGACACCTGATCTCGAATCCCAAGATCATATTCTCCGTTTCCAAGTCCCTGTCGCTATCAAACGCCATGGTATTCGTTTACTCATACTCGACAGCGTAGCCGCAAACTACAGAGCTGAATTTGAAAGACCCGGTGTGACTAAGGGGGGTGGAAATATGGCTCAGAGAAGTGCTGAATTAGTCAAGTTGGGGCAACTTTTAAGGGACTTGGCAAGGGAACACGGAGTAGCTATTGTAGTCGCCAATCAAGTAGCTGATCGATTTACAGGTGGAAGTGGAAGAGCAAGTCCAATGGCTTATGGTCAGAAGAGGGAAAGGGAAAGAGACATGCAAAGCAGTCCACTTGCGAAAAGGAGTTTAGGCGTAAATGGAGCTATGCCAGTACCATCAAGTTCAATAAATGTTCCCATGTCAAGCATTCCCGGTAGTAGCATTGGCAATCGAGTAGGATCTCGAGATTATTCCATCATAACACCAGATCCCATGTCACTGGACCATCAACAACGATGGTTTACAGGCTGGGGCGATGATCCGCACCCTTCTTATACTTCATCCAAAAATGTCAAGACACCCTCTTTAGGTTTAATATGGACCACGCAAATAGCATGTCGAATAGCACTCATTAAGAAGCCCGTCTATGGACGAGCAAGAAATGAAATTATGGAGGAAGGAGAGAGAGGAGAACCAGTATTAAAAAGATGGAGACGATGGGTGAAAATTGTTTTTGCGGGATGGGCAATGTAAAGTGGAGAGGGATTGAATGGAAGTGTTGAGTTTGAGATCAGGGGCGAGGGAATGTTTGCTGTTAAGCATGGAAAGGGGGTTGATGATGATGGGGAGGGTGTTTTATAGATGCCTATCTAAGTGTTTTTTTATCTGATATGCGAAGTTGGTAAGTAATCGGCAGTTGGTATATATATATATATATATATGTATAAAGATTATGTATTTTGTTCAAACACACATAGCTCAATAGATAATAGCATAGAAATGAGTACATACCGCCCAAGATAAACATTCCCAATTTTCGCAAAACTACCGAATTACCTACCTACCTACCTACCTACATATCAATCCTTAAACTCAACAATAGCAATTTCCCCTCCTCCTCGACCCAAAAACCATAATACATGCATTCTCACTCTCCTCCTCCTCTCCCTCTCCCTCTCCCTCTCCCTCTCTCCATACAGAAAAATCATCATCCAAAACCCCACTCCTTACCAAGTTCCTACCTAAGTACCTCTAGGTATCTAATCCAACACCTCCCCAATCCAATGCCAAGAACTTTCCCTCTCGCCCCCATCTATGCACGTCATATTCCGTGACAAACAAAAAACAAAAAATCAAAGCCAACTCAGCAGCAATCACTATATTTCGATATTAAATCTCGATATTAGATAACTATATTCAATCCCTAGAATAGTCTGTAGATTAAAATGGAATTAAGAGGCAAATCTCACCATTTTTGGATTCTCGAATTGGGAAATCGGGGGGAGATGTATTATTGTATAGTTATGCTATCGATCAAACATTGTATATCGTGTATTGTTTATTGAATAGTAGAGATCAAACATACAATATAAAGTCCGGGGTATTAATGTACCCCCACGCCATATATTTACACTTATCATCTACCTACCTACTAGATAGGGAGGTATCACAAATTTGACTACCTGTTTGTCGATTGATCGATTTATTGTTGACTACCCAGTACTTGGGATTATGATGCGAACACCTACCGAGTCTACTCAGAACATCACAAACATCCACTTTCACAGCCATTCAAAGAATACAACACAAGTAACCTTATGTAGAACGCATTTCATTCCACGCAAATATCATCGCTATCTAACCATCACCACAGCTCCAGTCTGGCAGCTCTCAACGAAGAAGTAACCTAAATGCAAGGTAAAGTATATATTTACAACGAAGATCCGCATATTTTTTCATTTGTTTTTGTTTTCCGTCAGTGTATCCTTTCGGTATTTAACTCATCTTTCTTTTCCCTCCCCACCCATCCATGCATTCCAATTGTCCATCGAGTATCCTGATATGTATCCATCCCTACCTTCCTATCCAATACTCCATTCCCGTAATCAATGAATTCAGAAACCTATGCAGTCTTGAAAGTATTTCCCAAAGTACTCAAGGCACTTGTCGAAGACATCAAACCACCGGCCGCAGTATCAGCCATGAACCACGCATTGCGATCCACCATTGTGCTAGCATCCAACCAAGGAAGAACCTCCTTCATGAAGGCATTTTGCTCATCAGTAGAACCCGAGGCTTGGAATTCCGTGATCCACAATGGACGGTTGCCACCGGCCGTGTACGCATCCTGAACATATTGCTTGAAGTATGCCACGTTGGAAGCCGAATCATACCAATGGATGCAGACGAAATCGATGGTGCAGTCGGAGCACGAAGACAAGAAAGATTTTAACCATGTGAGTCCCATGGGAGAAGCACCGTTGGTGACGGCGGGAGCACCGAGCTTGGCCTTGCCGGCAAAAGGTTGCATGTATGTCTTGTAACCGGCTGCGGCGTCGGATGCACCAATGTTGGCTTGGGTGCTGAGATCGGGTTCGTTGAAGGACATGAGATGTGTGGAGCCGGATGAGATGGCGCTGGAGGCAGCGGCGGACCACGCACCGGTGAAGGTACTCTTCAAGCCCCAGAGAAGAGGAACATATTCAATACCAGAAGCGGAGAGACCATCGGAGGATGAACCCCAGTTGTAAGCCCAAGCGACTTTGGAAGAACCGGTGAATTGCTTGACGTAATCTGCGGTGTTGTATGCAACTCCACGCTTTCCACCTGAGGAAGAGCTGGACGAGCTGGAAGAGGACGAAGCTGCGGCAGCAGAGCTAGCTTTTGCAGAAGTAGCGAGGGTAGTTGCTACTGCTTTGGCAGATGTGGCGGCGGGCTTGTAGGAGCTTTTGGCGCTGCTTTGAACCAAGACTGCAGCTGCAGCGGCTTCAGTGGAAGCCTTAACAACGGCTACTGAAGAAGATGAAGAGGAAGCCTTGGCGGAGCTAGACTCTACAACCACATGACTAGTTGTAGAACTGGTAGGAACAACCACGGCACTTGTTACTGCTGGAGCTGGAGTAGAAGCTACAACGACAACAGAGGAAGAAGCAGCAGCAGAATGATGTTGAGTGAAAGTTCCTACATCATGACCATGACCAGTTGCATAAGAACCGTCGCGTTCCCTGGTAACGGTAATTACTTCTGTAACGACATGGATCTCGGTTTCGTAGATGGGAGCAGCGAATGTTTCTTTGACCAGCAAAGAGGAAGCTAAGATGGCGAGGGATTTGATCTCAAAAGAACGCATGATGTGTTTTTTGGTTTAAACCGGGTGTATTTCGATTTGTGTTGTGTGTGTATGTTCCTGAATAGGTAGTTGACAGTAAAGAATGACTTGATCTGTGTTGTTGACTGATATCCAAATGACTGAATCGAAGAAAGAATGTGGTCTTGCTAAGCAAACAATTTCGATGAGTGTTTGATAGAAAAAGAAGGAGTGTGATGATTCAATCAATGAATGTAAGGAAGAACAAGATGGTCGACTTTAATCCAGAGAGGGAGGGTTCTGAGGGTAAGACGGGAGAGGGGCGGGATATTCGAGGTTAATGAACAATTTTCAAGGTTATTCTTAGTGGTAGGGGTGAGTTCGTATAAGTGTGGTGTCTTCTTAAGATGTCGTAAATATCACGTCAAGTCGTAATGGGTAAAATGAATGAAGGTATGGAAGGAGTAGGCAGTATTTTTCAAATTTGAGTTTGAGTTTGATGATGGAAATCCTGCGCTATCTTTCAAAGATACAAAATGATGAGATGTGCCAGACTGGACGTTGCAAATGAGAGGTAACGTGAGGCTGTGGAAAGGAAAGAAGAAGAAGAGAGAGGGGGAGGAAGTTGATCCTTATGTCTATATGTAGATTGCCAAGTGAATGGTAATTGTAACCCTACATGATCCAAGTGAATTCTTTTGACAACATCTTTTTGTCTTTCCTTTCTCTTTTTTCGAACTAATTACTTTAGTGATGTGAGATAAGAAAGCGGGAGGCGAGTTTGAAAACCTAGCCAGTAGTTAACCGACGAATAGGAAGAAGGAGTACAGAAACATCGTATGGGATTTTAAACGACAAGGGGGGTGGGGACGGGATGATGAACGACTTGTACAAGGGTAAATGATGTTTCTGAACATTGGAAAGTCGAGCCAGAATTAAAAAGATAGAAAAGAAAGCTTAGCAATTCATCCGGTGTTTCTTTTCTTTGGGAATCTACAACATCAATTCGTAGTATCGTATCCATGCACTTTTTTCCCGCACTTTCAATTGGACCATATGGAATGGTGATACTGCCTAAGGTGTGATAGACACTTTCTTGAGCTTCTTACTGGTTATTGATTGGTGGAGAAAGAATCTAGATGCTTTTCATTTAGTCAGGAACGCGTAGACGTGCAGACGTGCAGATGTGTATTGTGCATTGTGCAGGTGGTTAATAACTCTCAGGTACGGAATACAAAAATCAAAGACCGAGCTTATTGGCATTCTCAAGACTTATGTTTACTAAACTGCTTTCAGTTATAGTCAGACTCCTCGTTCAGCGTATAATTAGATAATTATGTATCTAGGTTCACTTTGACTGGCTCTTTTCTCTCTTTTCTCTCTTTTCTCCTAAAGTACAAAGGCTAGTCAGGTACCGGTGTTTGATGGTTTGGCTAGCCAATGTTCTGTTCATCTCACAGCCATCGTGAATTTGCAACTGTGCAGAGAGAGAGAGAGAGTATCACTGCATGGCTCGAGCATATCTAGAGTCTGTTTGTATTGAAATATACTAGGATTTATCTTGATCATATAAACACTACATGACTTATTTTCAGCACTGTTTTCTTTTTTCTGCCTATCTTTTCCTATCTTTTTCTATCTTTTCTCAACCCATCTGATCATTTACAGAACATCCAATGTATCTAGGTATGCACAACCGGTCACGAACTTCAATTCAATTTCGTCCTTCTCAATGACCGCAGATAATACAATTTCAGTCCTTTTTTGATTCACATTCATCATGGTGGCTGAGCTACATTGAGCCTCTTTCGTAAGTTGTAAGTTGTAAGTTTCACCGATATCTATCCAGCCGCTTCTCCGAAAACATCTTCACATGAGGGCAAGAAGATGGATGTTATGGACTCTTTTCCGCTCGTGGATCCTCAAAATCCTTACCCAAATACCCATACATCGATCCATAATCCGTCCCATCGTCCAGATTTCAGCGTTAAGGCAAAAAAGTCCAAGTTCCTTTCCCTGGCTCATGCTAAATGCTTGTGCACACGATCGATGATTCAGGGGTAACCTCTTCCATTAATCTATTCTCAAAAGCTTAACCAAGACATTTGGATGATCCGATGAATTAGCTTGTTTTATCTCTCCGTTTATCGACCATTTGTGGAAATTGATGAGGGGAAAAGAAGGGAAGATACGAACACCTGCAGAATTCTTATATGCAGGAAGGAAAATCCAAACAAGACAGCGCATCACGAAACAGATACTTCTTCTGTACAACCCTTACATAGACACATATATAGAGTGCTCATACCGTACAGCAGAAGTCATGTATGTATGCGCTTATTAGTATACTACTCGCACAAGACACAAATGACAAATCGGATAAATTTTCACAATCAAAGGAAAAGGCAAAATCGCGCAGGCAAAATGGGCCTGGGGACGTAATGATTAGTCCACGGTATCGTATGCGTGTGCGTGTACAAGTGGAGCGTGGAACAATTTGGCATCTTGCTTTGCCGCGGCGACGGGCTTGGGTACCTGCTTACATCGTACGCCTGCAGAGCAAAACGGGGCCAAGAGCTACGAATCAAAGTCAAAATACGGAGTAACAAGTGAACTAACTGACTGATACTTTAACCGACCGGGCCGGCATCGTTAATCCTACCATTCTCCCATGTGGTAAAGAAAAGGAAACAAGAAGATTTGGGAAATTTTCACAGGTTCTAGTGCACGAAAACTTTCTATGCACAGAATCTAGACCTCGAGCTCGGTACTAATAGCTACTGAGGAGGTGGGTATATACTATTCTACTGAAGTACACAAGAACTCAAAAACTACACAATTCATCATCAAAACTCCTCACCAAGAAAAGTATCCAAGAAACAAAGCCTCAACTCAATCCCTCGATCCTCACCCATCTCTTGATTCTCTCGATTCCCTCCCTACCACACGCCGTCTGCACATTTTCTTTTCTCCGATCCTCCCGGTCTTCGTATTCTCCGATGTGTAAGGGTTCCAAGACTCAAAGCCACACAGATACGAAGACTCGAGTGCAAGGGAGGGAGGCAAAGGGGGCAAGGGGGCAAGGGGCGCAAGGGAGACAAGGTACGTCTTTGGGAAACCCTTTGGACGCGCGCATGATATTTTTGTGCGTCCATTCTTCTTCACACCCACTATATTAATTTACATTCTATCTTGAAAACGTGAGCTTGTTCGTACGTGCTCTTTTTGTGTGTGTATGTATCATGTGTCGATGTTTCGATATGGATTTCTTTGCATGTGTATACATGTATATTACTTGAGTATATTAAATAGATGGATGAATTCAAGACACCCCGTGCATGCATATCCTGTTGGTTCCTCTACATTCGAATTATGAATTTTTGCAGGCCAAGTGTCTACACAGTACTTACAAGTTAATATGACCTAGATAGATAGACACATAAAACCGACCTCCATGTGATAGTCGTATACATACATTACTACCCATCGCCAACATCCCCGACCAACTTCCACCGCTACAATATATCTTATACTACTTATGTAGATCCAAATTCAGATTCAGATTCAGATCCGAAACAAAAGAAAAGAAAAGGGCCAAATCGCAACCCCGCGTTTCGCTCTCAACAATCCATCATCCACACTTCGCACTTCACACTTCACACTTCACACTTCAACACTTCACACTTCACACTTCACACTTCACACTTCACACTTCACACTTCACACTTCACACTTCACACTTCACACTTCAACAATCAACAATCCACAATCCACAACAACAACAACAACAACAACAACATACTCCGCACATGGTTTTCTGACCTCTATCTGGCCACCTATCTAGCCATTCCTCTATCTCTCTATATCACATCCTGCGTATTTTTCAAATCCTACATACGCGTCAACTGTATCTCAATACTGCATACATACATGTCCATGTCGCTATACAGTACTCCGTATACGATGGAATGCACGTGTGGTTATTAACGTAGGTAGGTAAACGCGCGGGGTCTTCTTCTTGATTCTCAATCTATCTGTCTTGATCCTTTTGATTTCTTGTTGTGATTTCATTCGATTTTGTGGTTTGGGGTTTGAGCTGTTGTTGAGTTGTGTTGTGGAGAAGGTAGATACGATGGATGCCCAAATAGATGGGGAGGATATGAGATTTTCATCAGGGAATCTGTCGAATGGATGTCGAAAGGAAATAAATGAAACACCTACCCAGTAGATACCTCTATAGAGTTGTGAATTCATCGTCCCGAGGAATGGAATTGGAAATATACATACTTATTACTTGAGCACCAGGCCAGGCCATATATAATAGATGGACAGGTGAGTATTGATATATATCTATCTATTAGACATCCATCTACATTTAAATCAACCCCCAAGAAACCCAAATATAGTCATATATTCATATACCCATCTATCAATTCAACAACCACCCAAGAAGATCTTGAAAACTATCTACCAACTAACAATAAATCATAATCAATTATCAATTATCAATTATCAGTATGAAACAGACCCGGCTAGATGTACTTGATCTGGTGGTCCGGCAACCAAAACAAGACACGGCCGCTCCCCGAACAAACACCCCAATTTCGGATCGAGAATCCTTACCAAGGCCAATGTAGAATAGTAGAAGGTGGTAGAGGTCACACAAGAAAAGCCTTCGCATATACCATAGAAATACTGAATGACTATATATAGTAAATGAAATGAATCGCTATATTGCAATAGCAAGGTAAGGCAAATGGCTTAGAGTAAATCACTCAAACTTTGGAGGTCAGCTAAGAAGTTGGAAAATCGATTATCTTTCTAAATTTATAGAAGAGAAAGCTATAGATACTGGAAGTTGGTGTCACGTGGTTTCTAGATTACGTCTTAAGCTCACATTATAAATCCTAATATTTAATAAGATGTTAATATGAAAATTGAAAACTCTTATAATATATTAATAGATTAAGATTCTAATATAACTAATAGTAATTTCAAATTAT
>PHWZ01000184.1:0-68547 GCA_004379285.1 Botryotinia calthae | reverse complement strand
GAAGATGTTGGAGGGGTGGGGGCTTTTAGGGAAGGAGGGGGAGCAAGGAGAGGGAAAAGAGAAGAGGAAGGGGGGAGGAAGAAAGAAAGGGAAGGAGGAGAAGGATCTAGAGGCTGGAGGGAAGTTATCGTTGATTGAGGCGGTTGCGCAGGCGAAGGGGGTTTGCAAATTGAAATATCTTAATGCGGCTGCGGTTTGTGTTTATGGCATTCCGGTTTATATTAGGGACTAGTATTTCCCAGGAGAAACGTGTATATATGGGATGGAGGGAGTTGGGCATGGCGTAAATGAAGTGGCAAGGGAATCAATCCTTGATAAAATGGCGTATGGATAGCATAGCATTACGGTGTTTGAGGCATGGATATGGATATGGTTAGAGAACTGGTATGGAGTATATCCCTGTTTTAGTATTTTATGATCGATTAACAACGCGTTCTATTCTTAATGAAACGCCTATTACTGTTCGAAACAGCTTTAATATACATGCTCAGTGTTCCAATCATTTCATTGATGGACTGTGATATTTTTGCGTAGTATTTATTCGACATGTTGATCAGGTTAGCATCTAGATCTTTCGGAAACATTGATTTACAGATTTGTCAAGTACATTTTTTCATTCAGTATTCGTTCAAACATTTTACATTTCCTCAACATTCACGTTTACCTGTATAGAATCAATTACATTCAAGCATTCGTATTCCTTCAATCACCCTCAGTCATCTCCTCGTTTATATGGAACATCTGCGTCCCACTGCGTCAATGAGTTGGGGTTCATTTTTTATCTACGAAAATTGATCGAGAGAATGAATGGACCAGTCTTGGGAGGCCTACTACTTTTGTCTTTGAGTCCCCAAATTAATAGGTTGGAGTCTGAGAACGAATTGCACGGAGTGGAACGAGGCTCTGCTTCAATTAGGATATTGCCTACAAAACGAAGCAGAGTCTACTGGCTGAGTATATCATGGCTTCGAAATCGACAAGTTACTGTGCGAGAGCTGTCATCATTTGTGGCAAATTCCTCCATGATGTGACCACTGTGATCCAAAGTAGGAATTCGAACTTTGAGGCGCGAATCTTGATTTCCTATATCGCGACCGCAGAAAAGGGCGCATAAGAAGATGTCATGGTGTGATAAACGTTGGTATATCTGCCAGCCTTGTTGATGGATCGCGCCTTCAATCTAGTTGAAGATAGATATCTGATGGGAATTTCATGTTACGTACTGTAGCTAATTTTCATCAAGCATCGATTCTTGACGATGAACTTCTAGAAATGGCGTGTACAAGAGAATAGGAAATGACGCGGGCTGCTGTAAAAGTCAATCTTGACGGGAAATTGATGAAACCAGCACGATGGGGGCTGAATTATTGAGAATTCTCATAGGACTATTGGCTGAAATCACAATGTAGGCTAGCTTTCATTGGCCTGCATACGGTAATACAAAAAGGTGATTTACAAGGCAAACTACTAACTTCCCGAAGCAATCTGCCTTCAAAGGCAGATTGTCATGATAGATGAATGGCTTGGCTCAGTGTGTGCTATAATGATAGTAGAATTCCGAAAAATTCTGATGCAGAGCTGACACTAGGAATGGGCGCCTTGTGATCGTGTGTATGTGATCATGCGTGGATTTGCAATTTGCCTTGCAGAGCCTCTAGCAGCCTTTTGGCAAGAATATCGTATATTGCTGTAAAAATGTCCTCATTCTTCCACGGTCAACATTAGCGATCAATAATAATCGAACATACAATCTACATTGAATCAATCTTTCATAATGCCGAGAAGCTCAGAACTCTTTGAGAGGACTATTACAACACACGATTCCATCGACAGGAAGTCGAAACGGTCCAACAGCTGGGAGACCAAGAATGCGATTGTCTATGATGTATCCTCACAAAAGTTGTTGAAGACAAAGCGTGAAGCGGTCAAAGGTAAGCCTTCGGCGTTGAGTCAACCAACTTAAGAAGTAGTACCGATTCACTATAGCGGATCATACTCGTATCAAGATTCCAAAGCGTCCTCTAAGTCCTCTAAGTCCTCTGCAGAAGGACGAAGTTCGGATATCAATGCCATTGAACTCAGTAGCAGGATCGGATATCCCGACAGAAGTCAAGTTGAGCAGTCTTGGATGAAAAGTCGCATTTGAGATGTATCGGGGAAATATTGCCGAAATTTGGGTAAAGGATATTCCACAATACGTGTTTTGAAGAAGTAAAGAGTATATGAAGAGCGAAAGGGTATTTGAAAGATGAAGATACAGGATATCTCCGCATATATTCGAGTCCTGTGTATTACTATTTCTGGCTTTATAAGACCGGGATGGATGTTTGGACATCTGGGTTGGGCACTAGATGCTTTGGCTACTGGGTATTTGACAATGACACTTGTTAAAACGCAAGATAGCCCCAGAGCGCTACGTCTGATAGTAAAGATACACCCCAGCACGTCGTAAGAAACTCAATACTCACAAGTTCTAAAATGCTCGCCATTATAACATAAATCTTATATCCTAGTGGTCCCCGGATCGTGTCGTAGCCGGGACGCTCACTCGGACTGCAAAAAGTAGATTAGAATTCTCGTATTGGGTATGTAATAGTAGCTTTATAAACTGATCGTGGTCCTGTCATCCCAGTTTGTCTAGTAATCGTCTTCGTCGTCTATCAACAAGCTCCTCCTGAACTTCATCGCTCGTAGGTAGTCTCCATCCTGCACCATCGCCTGCATCTCCGGGTAAAGGCTCCCACCCGTCGGGTGCTTTCTTATCTTTGCCCTCCAACAAGTTCTCGTAAGCCTCTTTCTCCTTTTGAATTTCATAATCTAACAAAGTGCCGTCTTCTTCGTCAAGGTTATAACCATAATATGAAGCATCGACTTGTTTTCGCAGGTCTACTCTCGATTCTAAAGGTTGATCTTCGCGGGTTTTAATTGTCGCAGCTTCAAACATTTCTTTGACTCCCGGTAACTCTTTAGCACGTCCAAAATACCTGGTACAGAAGCAACCATCAGCACGATTCGCGTATAATTTAGCACCACAAACACGCATACCTGTATCCCTTCCCACCACCTGGTATCTCCCTTCCTTCGTCATCATAGACTTTCCCTCCGCCTCGCATGTAATTCGGACCCCCCAAATTTTTGATCTGTACCTCCCACATATATTTTTCTCTCATAGCCTTGTTGATTTCATCGTTCAAATCACGAATCATGAAGTCACTCAAACTTGGATCCTGGATCTTGCTGACTTTGCGTGAGATCTCTTTCAGAACTTGGCCTCTCCATTTTTCGCATGATTGTATAGATGAGTCTTCCGTTATCATCTTTGGGCGCCGCGTCCTCCCCGCATCGATAATACCTAATTCTGCTTGTTGCGCTTCCCTGAAGCGGAACAGCATCGATTGCGATTTCTCAGCATTACGAGCCTGCAAATGTTAGCAGTTGTTATATCACATTGTAAAAGAACAGCTCTACCATGATTTCGAGAAGCTCCCGTGAGTTGTATGGGTTTAACGGAAGAAATGGAGTTGAAATATACTTGAATAAATACGTCGAGTATATTTACACTCTCAGGATAGAATGATCAACATGAGCTTGGACCCACGAGGCTGCTGCAAATAAAGTTACAAGGTTGAGCAGGCCATTGTTTAGCGTGTTTTTAGCTTAGCGACACGCGCTGTAAGTATTTCAACGCGTTTAGAACATCAATACCATCCTAACAACAATCTGCAATGACGAGAACAATCATTGAGCTTACACTACTTAACCATCTGAGAAATCAGAAGGTTCAGAATGTGTGAATGAATGAACAGAAATCTTAGCAGGCTTCCAATTCTATCATCTCGAATACCTTTGATTTCTTGCATGGCGGTCGCAGGTCTTTGATTCTATAACTTGGATCGAGCCACAATGACGACAATCAGCTCCTCTTGAGATGTTCGCAATGTTCTACCACTTTGAATGTCCATTGGCCGAGTTTCTGAGAGATCGGGAATGAAAGTCTTAGGCATTGATTGTGGTAATGCATTTGCAAAAGAATCGTCGCTGAAAGCGGAAAATAGTTTTCAATCGGAGTAGCTTGGTAAGAACAGCCCCGTCTTACCCCCCCTCTATTGTTCAGATGCTCCCATGCTGGCGGAGCCTAGTACTTGATTGAAATCTTTAGTTCTCAACATCCATAACTGAAAGCATTGCTAACCATATCCAGTTTCATATTTCCAGTCATTCTTGTGACCATTCCTTACAGACTTCGATAGTGCCGATGTGAAAGTGTTAGGAAGTTTATTTCTTTGCCCGGTGATGACCAAACGTGTCCAAAAAGCCAAATTTGCAGGCCAACCTACTATCTTATACTTGCCTTGGGGCTAAATAAGATGGAAAGCGTTCGCGATGAGAACTTGAGAGCTTATCTGAGGGCACCTTCAATCTTTACTTTTTTTCATGGCACATTTCCAGTCCTCTTCGTCTCCATCGTTTTTTTTTACAGTATATTATTTTTCCACATGTCTTGCTTCATTCTCAAAAATTCCTTGTTACTCTTTAGCGGGGCTTTTGTTATGGAATGGATTGTGGGTTTCTCCACTGGTGCTGCCACAACATATCAGCCTCGCCACCAAAAAAAATGAGAACAAAGAATTATTAATTCACCTGCAAGCACTCATAAACCAACGGTTTCAGTGATTCTATCTTCCTATACCTCAACACTCTTTCCTGGGAGCACATCATTTTTGCTACTTCTACCCACTCCATTTTAACTATTGATATCGATAGACATATATTTCAGTTAGTAGCTTTTACTGCCATGTTTTCGAGGCTCTCTATCAATTCGCATGATTACAGTGAACAATCTTCGCCCTTGACGTCTTCATCCTCGTCCGCTTCTCTGCTCGAAGGAGCGCATCTCTCAATAAACACCGCAGTTGAACAATCTGATCCCCCTGATCATGCGATTCTGTGTGTTGACGGGTTGTCTTCCGCTGGATTATTTGAGGATGCGGCAGTCATTGCCCAAGGATATTTACATGAGAAGCCAAATCATGCACTGTTTTTGAAGCACCTGGCTAAAGGTTTATTTGAAACAGAACATTACAGCGAAGCTAGCCAGATATACCAGCGTCTAGAGGCAATGCCAGGGTTGGCCAACGACATAGAAAAAAAGCTCTGGACCATCGAAGCACTTCTCAACGACAATCGACCTGGAGCAGCGCTTGACGAATTTCTCAGAACTCCTTCACTAGAAGAATGTGCCAGAGGTCTGTGTTTCAAAAGCCGCGCCTTGCGAAAATTAAAGCAGCCTGCAGCAGCAAGAGCTGCCGCTGACCAGATGTTGGAAGTAGCTGGTGAAAATGTCGTTGTCGACTATTGGGTTGAGTATGGGTTGGTACTGTATGATTTGCATGATTTTGTAGGATCATTGAAATATTTGCGACAGGGTGCAACAGAAGATGTGATCGAATCCGCCCTAGGGCTATCAGGCGAAGCGAAGGAAGCGGAAGAGATGTTTCATTCTCCACAGACATTGAGTCCATGCCATCGTCGTAAAATTATTAATGGGCCAGCTACCGATTGGGAAGAATTTAGGGGAAGAGCAAATTGGATGAAGACACTCCCCGACTTGCGTGCCCTAGTGCAGGTTTCATTTCATAACTCTCTCCCAAATCCGGAAGACTTGGCCAGTTGTTTGTGCATATTAGGTACCAGGCATCGAGAAGGTGGTACTCATGAAGCAGCCTCCGCATGCTTTGAAATTGCACTCAAAATTAATAATACATCTGCGTTTGTGTTGTCCATGTCAGCTACAAATCTTGCAGCCAATGTTCCTCTTGATGAATCCGATGAAGCACGTTTCGCACGCCTTTACAAGGCGGATGATCTCTGGGAACAACTATTGAAAATTGGGCCCTACACTGATGGATCCTTCGAAATTCCACATGCTGAGATCTATCGCCGACGTGCAGAACTATGGAAAGACATCAAAATATCGCTCTACGAGAAGTACTTGTTTAAATATGCGGAAATTATCAAATCCCCTGCAGAATTTATATCGGTAGCAAAAGTATTGAGGTCTAACCAAAAAACCGACGGTATCAATACAATTGCGTACAAAGAGCGTGCTGAAAGAGTCGATCGGTTGTATTATGAAGCGCTGCATTCTCCAGAATATTCACCCACCCATGCCCCTCAAAAGGCAGCCCTTGTATATGGATGGCGCGTTGACAACCTCGCATATGGTGATATTGATCCAGAACGGCAAGAGCGATTCCTCCGACAGAAGATGGAGCTTGACGGTAATCCTGACCGCTTGTTGAACTTTATTGGTAAGGCAGGAGATCGCGATCGCGAAGTCTTACAATTGCTTGAGAACGCTGAGCGAAAATTTGGTGGGAAGTACGTTGCATTAGCTAAGGACCAAAGAAAATACCTCAAACATATTGAGAAGATAAAAAAGACTACCGGGAACAAAACACCAGATGATTCTCTTAAGCAAGATCCTGCTCAGAGCAGTATCAAACGAACACGAGTAGCAGCTGGCTGGCATGCTTGGAAGGCGCAAAAATAATATCGGAGGATTAGTAGGCCGAATGATAAAAAGATACTTCTGGTAGTGATGAGTGAGTCAATAGATGACTCCTCAAAATACATTTCTCGATACTTCGCAAAGCTACACGATCAAAACTTTAGCGTCGTCAACTTTTACTACTTTCTCCACAGATGTTCATTCATTTTATGTTGGAATTCATATTTATACCAAATGAAGTAATTTTCAAGACTGTAATAGCATTATCCATGAGCGATTTTTTTTCGGCGATCAACACCTGGAGACATCTCAATCTTAACACTCGAGAATCTTTCATTTAACGCTGCCCAATAGATTATTTACTGTGAGACTATTCGAATTATTCTTAACGTAAGGTTTTGGTGGTATTGCTAATGCAATTCGTTTGTGGATGTTTTTCTTGTTTCATCACATTGAAGGTAGCTGGTCTCTTGGAGATGAATGTCATGACATTCCTTTGCTAGTATGATTTCGACTAACGAAATACTCACGGGCGATGAAAGAATGCTCAGGAAAAAACTATGTTCAATAAGAATCACAGTTACATTGATACTCTAATCTGACCATGGAAGTTGGCCTTCATTAGAAGATTATCGTAGTTCGGTAATTGACCCCAAGTGGGACAATTTGGTTTGAGCCCATCTCAAGATTGAAGCTACCCCGGCATTTGAAGCTAATTCACTAATGGGATCGCATTTGCTAGTACCCATATATTTCGCTATGATTTCTACAAGATTTCTAGTCTGCGAAGACATCAGAAATCAAGAAAGTCCAGGTACCACCCTTTCCCAACGCTGAGCTGACTCCTTTACATATACAAATCAGTATCAAGTGATACAGCTCATATGTAAAGATGCGACTCAAGGTTTATACTTCCAGGACGCACCCTTGATAACGCGCATATTTATCATATATTTCACAGCCCAAAACTTTGACCTGTTTATCCGATCAACTGGGCTGGGATCCATGCCATCCAGAACCCAAGCCTCCATGATTTACCCCCTCAATCTTTCCTTCCGTACATCGAGACTTGGCACCTCTCTTGAGACCGCTCTTAAAGCCCTCTTCCAGACTACACTTGAGCGTGCGTGTCTTGCAATTGCCGAAGTAGATATCGTATTTGTTTTTAGGATGGAGTGGTTTGAGGGTATCGCGTGTATGGTTTGCTGGGGACGGTTAGTTGTTTCTTCTTATTCTTAGAATGATTGGAAAAAGAAGGACAGAGTAGGGCATTGTTACAAGTTAAAGAACAACGATCAACGATATACACATTGAGCTTTGGTAAATCAAATACGATGACATTATTTTGCTCCCAAATACTTAGTTGTCGCGTAGTTGATATTCGAGCTGGGTCCCAATCTTGGTGTTCCCGTATTTTGAGGTTCCATAGATAATCTGCGACCTTATATGACGGAGGGGGATCATCATTTATCGACATATTTCGTACCTGGAACTATCAATTTGTTCTTAGTGGGAGCGCTGAAAGTAGATTTATCAAGTTGATCTGATTATTCAGTGTGTATTTTGTAAGATGGTGGATGGGCAAGATGCAAACTTATAAGTCATTATCAACTGAGACTCGTATGGTTACTGTAGCTTGGCCGAATTTATTATCAATATAGTTTATAGTACAGTTTCTCCATTTGAATCTCCAGTGGCCGGATACAAAACTAGCATTGATTCACTCGTCAACTCTACATTCACACGCTAAGAAAGCTGCTGCATCAAGATGATATTCGACCGTATAGAACGCAAGACAGGATATAAGCTTCCGTTTTTCCCACAAGAAAAATCTAAAGCATCAGAAAACAATCTATCAAAAGAAAGATCTACTGAACAAACAAAATACCTACCAAACACTCATAACATATATCCAAATATCATCAAAATGAACCAACAAAATCAGAACAACTTGTACGGACAAAACCTACCAGGTAGAAAGCATCCCACCATCTGGGAACAGAATTATGCCATCGTCTTTGACTTGACAAGTAAGACTATATACAAGACGGACCGCTCAGATATTGATAGTGAGTATCTCTCCCTATCTCCTATTCACAAAAACAAGATTCACATCTTACTCTTTCCTCCGCCCCATTCTGCTATCATTAACACTATAAACTAACACTCCCTTATAGCATCAATCCACTTCCGCATTGCTCTTCCCCGTCTTCTCCCATTCGAAGAAGATACCATCAATCTGGGTAGACTGTGTGCCTCCAATGGCCAAGATGCAGAACTCGTGGCTAAAGTCAGTGTTAACTCTCTCGGACTAAGAGAACAAAGATTGAGAGGAGATATCATGGAATGCTGGGTTTTGGATACCGCGGAGGGAAATAGACAGGGAACATTGGTGGGATGGAAGTTTAGGGACGCTTTTGATTATTTTGAGAAGAAGTGAGTGAGAGTGGAAGAGTTGTGGGTGTAGTGGACTTTAAAAGTTCCGGTTTTTAGAGAACGATGGCGCCGATACTGTCGGTAGCGCTGGTGGGAAGGACCACCAGTGAGTGCGGGATACATGAGACAGACTCCATAAAGCACAATTTAAAAATATGAATGAAGACCTTGATTGTTCAATTATGCTTCAAAGATCTAGTGAAATTACTAGAGAAAGAATGATGTATATAATAAGCAAGTGCTAAAGCCCTAAGTTTTTGAAACAAATAAGAAGTATTGAAAGTGAAGTTTCCTACAGGATACATTTTTCTACCAAAATATTTCGACGAGCAGAAATGATACCATGTCTCTTGATATTAACATTAATTTTATCTGGAAAAGTTAAACTATGTTGCTTTCTTCCACTTGATGAACTATTGGCCAGAGCTTAAGAAGGGGGGCAAAGGGGGGTAAGGTTAATTCAATTACTGTTCGATTCTGAGGTTAACGAATTCTGGTACAAACTTTTGCCTTTCTCCCTAAAGCATCCGATGGACTGTTTTCCTTAAAAACTGAGGGACTGGAAACCTTGAAATTTGAGATGTTTTCTTTTTGATAATGCTATTGTAGGTACGACTCGCTTGATTTTGTTTGTTTTATGACCATAATAATTCTAAGCTACTAAGCACAATGCATTGGAATTACGCGGATTGTTTTTCGAATTTCTACTCGAGAAGGGAAGAAATCGTGGATAGGGGACCTTTCTTCATTCTCCAAGTACCTAAATGTAAATTAGGTAGGGAATATGGAGCCAGGACTGCGGGATTGAAAAATTATGAGGTAGGACTTGAGAAAATGATATCTGAGTCATGGACTGGCTAGACGTATAATGGGTGTACTAATCAAAAGGATTCCTGCATTTGCATTCGGCACACGAAGGGAATTAACAACTCGAATATCTTAACGGAAAAACCATGCACGACTCAGGATAATAGAAAGGGGTCGTACATTGAAGAATACTTCATGTGATAGACATGCGCCGAAGTCTGTCTGGTTATCCGGTTGTTCTATTTTTGAAATTTGATCGGCTAATATGAAAGACATGGCTCAGGGGGCCGAATCTATGTCACCTTTGATACGCGGCTGTTTAGTTTTCCGGTCATGGGAAGAAGAAACGTAATCTCCCGCATTGCGTGCTTTCAGGGCAGTTAAGTTTCTGGGTTGACGTTGTTATCATCTGTTTGTTGTAACGTTTCTAGCAGCGGATCATTAGAAAACCAACACTTCAGAATGTTTCAATTTCCAATCACTCGTAGTCGTATGCGTGAAATCATCTCTCAAAATCTCTTGCAAGTTGTATGAGATACTTGGAAATACACGTGATATTCATGTGATAGCTAGGGTTAATCTTACTCCTTCCTATTCTGGATTCCGGTTAATGCCGGACGGTAATCTGACATGACGATCTCCACTTTGAACATTTCTCCGCCTCTGCGCTTCTCCGGTACCTTTCTCAATCTTTAAATCAACGTAGCCAAGTAATATCGTCAAGTGTCGTTGCCCTTCAAGCTTTTCCAAGACGAACAGTATTATCCCGACGATCAATCACCGGTCGCACGACATCAATATCATGTTCTGGAATGCACATGTTCTTGTCTCGCTTTGCCTCGGCTGGGGCTATGGCAATATCTTATGCTGCCAAGCTGTAACCGCCAAGGTGATCAAGAGTGAGATAGTATGCAGAAATACAACCGCAGAACCATATGAAGGGAATATTATAGATGATCTTTTTCCGGCAGGAGACAAGCCTTTTCAGCCACGGCGTCGAAGACAGCGGCATTGAATTTTTTTTGCAAACAACAACAAGAAGTCATAGCCAAGACGATTTCGCCATCACGAGATCCTTCCAATCTTCAAAATCAGACAAATTTCGTTAAAAGTTCATTCTCGAAAAGGGAGGTTGCTATTTGATTCTGGTAAGATGAAGCCATCTTCGAAGATATTGTACAATCATATGCTCACTTCACTTGGCGCTTCTGCGTCTCTTCATATCTGCAAGTGCCACTGCATTTGATTGTTAGGATGAGCGCTTGGCGACACGCTTGGCAATCCTACGTAGACTATAGATTGTGTACCAATCGCATGCCGCACATCTACAGATCGATAAGAAAAGCTTCACAACTTCCCAATTCGACATAAAAATCAGTGGGAGAGCATGACATACACTACCATGATGGCGTTTAGCCTGAGATTCATACCTACTTCATGTCGTTTGTGTCGGCTCGTAGTACATCTTAGTTGATGGTGTCCTTGTTTCATTCTTCAAGCACCCCCGTACTGATATGATTGTCGAATAGCATCTCAGGAAATTCTACATTCCATAAAGATTACCAGTGGCCAAGTCAGGCCCTGGAGCAATAGTTCATGCCATATCCTTAACAGCTTCCATAAATGTGATAGACCTGTGCCTGAAGGTGGTCACAACGTTCATTTGTAGAAGGTGTCGATGAGGTATCGAGTTAATGTTGTGATAATTAATTACAACATACCTTGGCTTTCTAGTTCATGGCAATGTTCTCTAGCTCGCGGCTCGGAATCATCACCGACAGTGAGTGTTGCAAGCCGCACACGCAGAAGAGCCTCATCGGTTCTGATTTAAATACTGCCTTTGTATCCCTCTGAAACTATATCATCAGGAACATCTTCTTCATTATCTCTTCATTCAGAATAACCTTTTGAACGCAACTCTATCATGGCTGGCTATCTCACCGTTCTTACCGCTTTTGCGGCTGCCTTTGCTCCTGTTTTTGGTGCACCAGCAGCAAGAGTGCCTCATCCCAAGATCAAGACTCCAACCTCCGTCGCTAAGGACATCGTCGCCGATAGCTATATTGTCGTCTACAACACTGATATCACACCAGAGGTGACTGCTAGCCATGTTGACTTTGTTAACGCTATCGTCTCCAAACGTGACAATGCCGTATCAGTTGGTGCAAACTACAAGATTCACGACTTCGCTGGATATCAAATTTCAGCTGATGAGGCAACTATTGTTGAAATTGCTAACAAGCCAGAAGTATGAACTCTCACTAAGAAACATTTACCATTACTGACATTTGGACTAGGTTGCATACATTGAGAAAGATCAAAAAGTCTACGCTTCAGCATTGACAACTCAATCTGGATCTACTTGGGGTCTTGGTCGCGTTTCTCACCGGGCAAAAGGTACCACCAGTTTCACCTATGATAGTACCGCTGGAAGTGGTGTGACCGTATACGTTGTCGATACTGGTGTCTACGCTGCTCACTCTCAATTTGTTGGCCGTGCCAGTATGGGAGCCAACTTTGTCAGCGGATCAGCTGTATGTTCAAACCTAGCTGCAATTATGCATTGGATTTGCTAACATAGAATAGAACACTGATGAAAATGGACACGGAACTCATTGCGCTGGTACTATTGGTGGTAGCACATACGGTGTTGCTAAGGCGGCAAAGATCGTTGGTGTTAAGGTTCTCGATGCTACTGGATCTGGAACAAACTCTGGTGTTATCTCTGGTATTCAATGGGTTGCTACCAACGGTGGTGCTAAATCTGTTCTAAGCATGTCTCTTGGTGGTGCTTATTCCGCTGCTGTGAACAGTGCCGTTACAAGCACAGTTGCTGCCGGTGTAACAGTTGTTGTAGCTGCCGGAAACGAGAACGTAAGTTTGATTCCTTGTCTGTGTTGCATTTCTAGCATTGGAAAACAAAATTCATTAACCTCCTATCCAGACAAACGCAGCCAACACCTCGCCCGCTTCCACCCCCAACGCTATCACAGTCGGTGCCATTGATTCAAACGACGCCCGAGCCAGCTTCTCTAACTACGGTGCCGTTCTTGACATCTTTGCCCCTGGTGTCAACGTTCTAAGCTCCTGGATTGGTTCCACATCCGCTACCAACACCATCAGCGGAACTTCAATGGCTACTCCTCACGTTGCAGGTCTTGCAGCTTACTTGATTGCTCTTGAGGGCTTGTCAACCCCAGCTGCTGTTGTAGCTAGAATTAAGGCATTGGCTACTGCTAACCTTATCACCAGCCCTGGTTCTGGAAGCCCAAACCTTATTGCCTACAACGGTAACGGTGCATAAATGCATGAAGTGGAAAGTTTGATGGAAAGGGATCAGGGGTCAATGTTATGCGAACGGAGTATCTACCATTGACTTGGCAATCTTGTCTCTTCGCATAATGGTGGCTAGGATAAACCTCTTCTTTGAAAGGAATGAGGTATTTGATCCGTGGGTGGAAAGTTTGCTGGGATATGTTTAGTAACAAGTAATTTCGTTCAATTACAAATATTTCAGTGAACTGGGTTTTCGCTTCATTTTAAAGTGATAAAATATTGCACTATAAACCTTTTCCCAATAAGTTTCTCCTCGGCTTTACAGCATTGTTAGAGGATGAAATGTCTAAGATATTACCAATGACTCCCAACGCATTATCAAACTTTTCTCAGTTACATTTTTAGCAATATCCAAGATTCCTGACCCAAGTTTTACACGCAACGAAACACGAATAAACTCGTACAAATCCTTAGATTCAAGACGTGAAAAAGTGAAGCATAGACACGAGTTTCTCCAAATATTATCAATGTAAGGTTCTCAGGAGATCATAGAGATTCCAGCGAACAAGGTCGAATTTCCCCCTCAAAGATAAGTCTCTTTCCAATATCATTTCGCTTTTATAAGTATTCTACTATTTTGGTCCAGGATAAGTTGCAAGCATATCATAATATTCTCCCCGACTTGAACATCACAGGTGGCGAAATACAATAATGATTCTGAGACCTTACATCAATTCTAAAACTTCCGTGCCATTTCTTGCTTTCATTTGCACAGGGAGAATGAGTATTGATGAGATAGGTCTGCAAGCTGCATTTTAATCCCCTATCATATCAGCATTCATGTGTTTAGTTTCAAGAGGGAGTAGATACACAGAATTTGTTTTCCATTTGCTTACGATGACGTTTTCACAGATTCTGTTAATCTGTGAAAGGTTTGATGACGTACCACTTCTATGAAAGGAGGAAGTTGACACTTCTGGAGAAAAAATTCATCAAGAGCAAAAGATTTTGAGTGGTAGTAATTAGAAAGTTATGTTTTGATTTATATTGACTTGAATAATAAAATAAACTTCACACATTGTAATTTCGATATATAGCAGCCACTTATGAATTTGGCTGGAGATCTCCTACTTCACCCTCCGGGACTCAAGATGCACCTGGGGTGTTTTTGAAGAAGAAGAAGAAGAAGAAGAAGAAGAAGAATTCATACACGAGTACACATACATGTATGACGTCTCAAGAAGGTTAAACCCGGAAATAACTCCATCCTTGGTGCACTAAAACTAAAACCATATCATATGATCTCACATATGATGTTGCATTAAAGGAAAAGGTAGCAAAATTAGGTTTTGTTGCACATCTAAGCGTGATGCACAATGATGCATAATTCATAATTCATTTATCAGATATGGCAGAAATGGTTTATAAAATAATGATAGAAAGCTATACCACTAAACTACCATGCCCCTATTGGGCATGAATTTCGATTCCATTAGAACTTATATACCTTATTGGTATTAGCTCCTTCTATGGCTTGGTTCAACATGTGAGTACCTGACTAGTAAAAGTGTCAAGTATACGTTGAATAAAAAGAACCAACGAGGCATAAGAGAGTTTGGCAAAACTAGTGCGTAGATCATTGGAATTAGTGCGTGTAATAGAATTGTTTCCGGCAAGAAACGGATAATTATGGCATCTCGATCCGAGATGATGGGTTAGGGTTGTTTTCTCATACCATGTCATGCTATGCCATCAAGTGAGAAAGGAGGAGAAAACTTAAGGAAATGCATGCTTGCTTGCGCCCTTGAGTTTTAGGATCAAGAAACCTAAAACAATGCGCTGGAAGTTGAGTATGAATGGGGTCAATTACAATCATATATACCTCTTGAGCTACCTGTTTGTGTTCACGAACCTCGATTTGAAATTTTGGTTGGAGAATCAATTTACAGCATGTGTGGTATGACTTGAGACCTCTAAAATGACGTAAGTAGTTTGGGTGTTTGCAGTAAACTGGAAGTGTCGCGAAAGCAAAATCGAAGCGGGAAAAGAAGAGTTGGGGAGGTTGGGGAAGATTTTGGGTAGGCGATGGAGAAAGAATGGGCGTGCAGAGAGTAAGGTGTTTGGATAGGAGACCTTCTAGAGAGATTCAAGGAACACTCGAAAGAGCGTACAATACGATAGCCTTTGTATACAAGAATCGTACAAGCTAGATTTTGAACATACCTCACTAGAACAAAGATCGCGCGCTTTGCGATATGACTTCATGAATTCCAAGACAATGGAATCAAGGAATTGCATTTTGTTTAGAGGAAACAATCGACTATGAGCGATGGAAATGGTAAACGATGACGCATCGCGGCCTATAATCTTCGCTTTTTCTAGTCTGTATCGTAAGTGTTTTCGTGAGTGAGGTGAATTCTGGTACACAGGTAAAGTGATCGACAGGCACGGCGTGAGCCAAGGTCTCGAGGATGAACAAATGATGAAGGTATTCTTTATCGGGGTATGGAAGGGTCGTAAAAGCACCAATGCTGCGAATCTAAATTATACATCGATTCACTAAGTCCCACCTTCCATGTTTATCCCTAACAATGAGAATTACGGAAAGAAATAAAATGGTGATATTTTTTCACATAGGACGATGCGTCGAGTTCAATTAAATTGATACTTGAATCTGATAATTTCAAGAGTTGAGTATGGCATTGAAATGACTCAAACTGCATCTTTCTTTTGAGATTATGTAGCTGTCTTCCGCCGTTAACAGGCGCCAAGACACTACTCGGTAGCTTAAGCGATAGTTGAATCTAGGGGGAAGCTTAATATCCTGTGGAGCAATAATGATCAAAACAGACCAATAGGAACGAATTCTGTACGAAACAACAACTCCACTTCGGCATCTGAGGAGGTTCAACGTTGAAATTCGGTATTTCTGAGTTGTTTAGTCCGTATGCATCGCTGCACGAAGGATTGACAGTACTGTCGATCAGTACGGTTGAGAGAATGGAGGACCGCTGAAATTTCCAAACTACAGGTGGATGCTAAGATTCCTGCTTTTCCACTCTCCCACTTTCTCAAACTTTCCTCCTCTCTCCCCCATCAAACAGTGATTCTCACCACCTCATCGTCGACAAACGCATGCAATTACAACACAAAGGAAACACAGAATCTAAGCGCTTACCCATCATGCCCCACATCCTCATCCAGCTCAGATTATCGAATTTTATTCTCCCCTTCTAATTGGAGCTCAGTTTCTAGACTGAGCTACAAAGCTATCTGCTATATCGAAGACTTCGAAGGTCTCAAATCTATGGTCATCTGGATAATCAAATCGACACCGAACACCATCTTATTCTCAATTCTAACATATTTTCTTTCTCATACAAACATCACATACCACCTATCTATCATATTGAGCTGCATCAACAAGGAACTCTACTCGTCGAAGCGACTTTATTTAACAACGAATATACAATCGCCCACAAGCTTCCGATCGAGGCGAAAAGTATATATCTGAATTTCTTCGAAACATCTGCTCAAACATCACATTATATCTGAAATATCAAACCAACTCGCACCTCTCAAAACTCATTTGATCTCAATCATCAAAATGGCTTGCAGAGAAAGAACACAAGAGGAAGTCGACAAGAGTTCCCAAACCACCAGCGAACGTACTTCGATGACGATTACTATGCCGCCGCCTCCCGAGAACTTTCCTCACTTCTCGCAAAACGCAGCTAATGGAATGCAAACTGTGGAGAATTTCGTTTCTGGCCATCTCGCAAGAACCCCTACTCAAGAGTTTGCGAACTTCAATAGACAAGTTACCACCAATGGTAACGAGGTCGATAAATCGCCGAAGCAGTTGAGCGCAGTAGGAAATGAAATTAAGAGACAAATGGAAACCGAGTCGTCCATCGATGCTTACGGTAATATACTCACGGCCAGACCACTTAATAAGAGGAAGGGAGACTGCAGATCTTCGTTTCAGAGGTATCAGCATTGCTCTACAAAGGACGTCGACAACGATAATATCGAAACCGACGATGAAGATGAAGATGAAGACGGAGGTGAAAATAGAGTCGGAGATGAGGATAAAGATAAAGACAAACCAAGTAAATCTTTGTGTAAGCGAATTTTGCAATTCGCCTTAAGAAAAAAGAATAAGAAGTTGAATAAATCGAATGTGTTTGGAAATCAAGAGTCAAGCGCCTCGGGCAACATTCTCGGGGCTAAGTCCAACTCCAGGGATCCAGCAGCCACCTCCCATCTGAATCATGCGAATAACAACGGTGTGGCTACTAGAAACTCAGAGCAACTTAATGAAGGTCCGGAAGTGATGGGTAGAGGCACTATTATTCCTGATCCAAATTTCTATACTGAAGTCGTGTACTCGAAAGAGAGACCTGAAGGAGTCATCAAATCTGAACGTGCGTTTGGAGATATCGCTATCATACACAAGATGTGCATAATGCCTCCTGAAGAGCCTAAAATGTCAAAATTGAAGTTGGGGCGTAAACGGGTCTCTTCATTGGCAAAGAAGCTCAATCCTCGAAGAAGGCCGAGACAATCCGGGAGAGACAATGAAGCGAGAATGTCCCTTAGACACGCCGAAGCAGATTTGGGCGCATTGACCAGAGATGAGGCCAGAGATAATGCTGAAAGAGAGGTTTTAAACGATCATACAAATAACACCGAAGATCTCGAAAACCAGACGAATCGAACCACAAGATCTGAAGAGAACCATGATGGCATGATGCAAGCAACCAATAAATTAGGCACAAAAGATGTTGCGCATTACATCAAGCAAACCGCAAGCTCGAAACATAATTCCGGAGAGATGATCCTGGCCGCTGATGCACATGGCACCAAAGAACTCGAAGCTCAAGTCAACCAAATGACAAATCCAGTTGCCAGTGTACGAACTTGCTTCATCTCCAAATCCAACTCTGTCAAATCTATTGCGCCAATTATAGAAGACGCTTCAAATAATACGGGAGGCGAGAGCGCAGCCCCAGAGAGTGTGCAAAGACTTCAAAATACAAGAGAACTCACCATTTCAGACCCCGAAGGCACGACCTTGAGAAGAACACGCAGATCAGATAGTTTACGCAATGAATTTGTTCATCCTATGGTCGAAATTGTCAATTTAAACGAAAGGCCTCATCCAACACCAGATTTTGGAGTCCCAGAACCCTCTGCGCTTAGTAGGTCTTCAAGGACCGTCACCGCGTATAATTTCATTGGCTGCAACGAAGAATTGCTTCGATCGCACGGAATTCTTGCTCTCGTTCCAGAAGTAGTTGGTTACTCTGTTCAAGATGATGATGATGATGACGATTTTGGAGCCCCTCTATGTCGCAATCCTAGTCATAAACCCTCAGCCGAAGAAACTCGTCAAACAGAGAGCGAAATGGGCATCGATCCATACCCCAATGCAATCCCCATGTCAAGAGATGCTCCCATAAACAGGGAAAATGATGCAAGCGTTGACCAACAAAACAACAACGAGACCTCCTTGACAGTAGCTCTAACCCCAGAGGCAATTCTTGAGGCTCGCAACCTAGAATATTATATTTCATTAATTCCTACCCTTGATGGAAAATCCAATCCAGAAGTACGACGTATTTGTAGAGCTCTGAAGGATTATCCTACCAAAATGGACAGCATCTCAGAAAGCGAACTTGAAAACGATTCGGAAGCTAGTCAAAAATCTAACCTCGAGCCCGCAAGCCTGGAAGGTACCCTCAATACCTCAGAAAGCAGCACGGGCGTTCAGCAACACCGGGTCTCCAAACCGAGAGTCAACAGGAAAATACGTCGAATCAGACCGAGAATCCCCAGGAAGGGACGTCCATCGATGAGATTTGAACCGTACGATAAAGAGGTCCTGACATCGGAGAGGAAACAGCTTGACAAGCCCAAAGCAACAATGATTAGCCGAAAGCACCCATGGCGCAGGATTTGGGGTATGACTGGATCCTACAAATTGAGTAAGAGGATGAGATCTGATACCCGTACGAGGTAGATAGATTGGAATAGTCGAAACACACAAGGTATTGGCGGGCTTTGAGATACATGCCTATCGTTCATTTATTCGATTGTATCTGGGAAGAAAAGTTTGCCTACAGGCCTATCATTCGTTTTATTATATCTGTAAGGAATTTTGAGTTACTTGCTTGTCACTCATTTATGATATCAGCAATGAACTTTACTTCCTAAGACTATCATTATTTTTTTAAAACACAAGAGACTCTAAGATACGGCTCATCACTCGTTTGGTCATATCTATGAGTGGGAAAAAAAGAGGTATGGGTGGGAAAATTATCATCAATAGCGGGGCAGGCAGGGAACCATATGTATATCCCAGGTGTAATTTACTAAAATGACAATATTCTGTATCCTCTACTCCTGGCTATTCATGGAAATTCACTTTATTGCCAATGAATGGTCTGGTATCTGTGAATCAAGGCATGAGCCCGCGACTTCGGGAGTTTACTCTACTTAGAGCGCGGGCAAAGTCGAAGGAATTGTGTGCAACGCATTAACCATACTTACTCGAGGGATTCTGAAATTTCGTCCCCTCAATTTTAAGTGCTTCTTACGTTCACTGGCACTCGCTGCATTAATGATCGGAAAGGCAACGCATTCCCCAGCAAGGGAAGGAAAATGTTAAGCAAAAAAAAACAAAAAAAAACAAAAAAACAATATATTACCAAGTTCCTCTATTCCTCGTAAGTTGCCTCGCAATCCTAAATTTCTTCCGTAGATACTGATACTGATACTATTTTAATATATTGAATTGTTTAAACATAAAACCGCCCAAAAAGCCATACTCAATAAAAGGGATCCGTTTGTTCGGTCCGTCCCACGCTAATATATGATCCAATCACTCGACTCACTACCTCCACTATCTCTACCTTACTTATCAGAGTATCATCATCCATCCACATCTTTCTTCGTACCAGCCACTCACGACATATCTCCTGCACTACCCTTTCTCTCCCACTGCCCTTGTGGCTGAACATTTCTCCTTGCCTTCACCACTGAAGCCAATACCGAAGCTACCGCCAATACATCAAACGGAATCACACATACGCTCATGATTCCTGCAGCTCTGCTTTCCGAACACAAGGTTCCCCAATGTGGCGAGGCTGATGTACTGATATTTGACCATTGGCAACTCCACGTTTGGACAGTCCATTTTGTCGAGGAAGTTAAAGCATTGAAAGGAATTGCCGAGGCGACGACTGCAGCAAGAAGGGCGATGACCAAGGGGATGAGAGTAGGAAGAGCTAGGGGATTTCGCTTCAACTATTCGATAAACAATCAGCTCTAGATACACAACTTGGGAAAACATGGCAGAAACATACGGCAGGAACAAATTGCCCCACAAGGGCCACAGAATTCATGACGAAAACTAAAACTCCACAAACGACCCCAGTAATGGTGGGTTTCAAATCAAAACTTTGAGGCCAGACTGGTAACCGGAAATCGGCGCCCAGGTGGGTGGAATGGAAGACTTGGAGTGCGTTTGCTGATGTAGCCATGATAGCAAGACCAAGAATTGCGCTAATGGCTATGAAAGCTGTGTTGGCATGTTGGGCCATGGTTGCACGAGGGCGAGAAGAGGAGGTTTCGGGTGTGAATTCTTGGAAGGAGGAGGTGACGATAGTAAGGGGTTGCTTTGGTTCTGGAGATGGAGATGGACCTGCCATTTTTGCTGTTTAAGGTGTTGAACGGCGGAGAAGATAGAAAGAAGATATTGAGATGATTAGATCGCGATAAAGAGCGAATGTAGGATGAGAAATGCAGTAAGAATACCCCACAATAAGCACAAGAAGCTAAAGAATAAGAACGCGAATAACTCAGAAATGACGATCCTACGGAATGAAAAGAATGGGGGACTTCAATAGGTACATATACTTCCTCTGTATCAGATAATCATATCACTTACCATTCAATAGTTGAAGATGTCTTCAACTAACAGAATTGATGAGGGAAACGCTGAAGGTACAAACGCAGTAGTTCAAAAATGATAGGGCGATGTAGCATGCCGCTTGTGCACTTTAGCATGTTTGTATTCATATCTTCCAATCAAATAGTGAAAAGCACCAAAGTCTGTCCCAATCATATTTCCAAAATCTAGACGTTCTGTAAGATTTATGAATGGTTGGGTCACAATGCTTTTCGGTACATGATCTTCAAGGTTATTTTGAGCTGCGCACAGGCACCGGCGCTTGCATAGGCGGCTATAGGGGTTGAGCAGACCAATGTGAGGGTTGCAGTGAGCTTTTGGCGGGTCCATCATGATGAATTGAGGAATTGAGGGTGCAAATCTATCATCTTGCTGTTTCGTGTGGGTGAGATGGTTGTGGTTGGTGGTTGATTGTCAATATTGAGAAAGATCGTTATTCGTCGCAGGATAAGGATGGCGGCCATATACATTTTTCTGGTCGTAATTCTTCTCTTTGAACTAGCAAGCAGCATGAAGCCGACTTTGGAGATAGTCTGAGAATATCAAGTTATATGGGAAGCCAAATATCGACACTCAAGCACGGCGAAGGTTCCTTTGGCCTCAAGTGCAGTAAGTATTCACGGAACGCGTTCCTATGACACTCACGCATCGCAATTACCTAGCAATCAGTAACATCAATCCATTTGATAGCTGAATGAATGGATGTGAAAGTTACATTCGGTATTCGTTTATTATCAAGTTCTGAAAAGCGCGTTTGGTGAGTCAACACGTGACCCACTCATCCGACATGAATGTTCACGTGGAGTAAACAGAAGACGGTGAAAACGAACAATTCAAAGTCCGGCTTTTGTGTTTGAATTTGTATGTTTTCAGCTTGTGTACCCGGAGGTTAGTATGACCTAGGGCTGCAATCAGAGGAAAAAGAATGGTGAGAGACGTGGCTTGTCAACAACACGGAAGATTAATGACGAAGATCTCGTCTTCTCCTGCAGCTATAATTCCTTGTTATCAAAACTAAACATCTTCACTGGCATCGTTTCCAGGATCTATCTCTTTCATTCTTGTCCGAGCCATATTCCACGCTCTTGCAAACCAATCAAAAGTCTATTATTTGCAAATTTTCGAGCCTTACAGATGTGCCTGATGCGAAACCGGGAGTCCGAGTACGAAGCTATGTCATGTAACGTGTAGCAGATCTGCAATAAGAACATTCCACAGACTGTACTATGAATCTCAAGCTTGTTAGAAACTTTTTAGACTTCACTTGGCCCTTCCAGCCATCATCATTGTTATGCGAATACATCATTGTTATGCAAATATATCCTTCGTCATTGGCTGCACTAGTGCGAGTGCGAGAAAAGACCCACGAGGATGGATATTACAGGGAAACGACGAATTTATATTCTCCGAGAATGAGGACTAGCATAGTTATACATTGACTCCCATTGTGCATTCGAGTTTCACATTGGGCGTGGAACTGCCACCTTATAATTAATATCTTTGACTACAACTAAAAATGGCATGTCAAAACCAATGCGAGGTCCGAGAAACACCTCATTATCGGCTCTGCTTGCGGATAGCTACCGTTGACGGCGTTCCGATATACATAAAGTCCGGCATTAATCTTCTAAATTACCTAAGAAGGGGGCCCAGCAACTTTCTTCATCTGGTAGTGGGGATCCGGCGTCTTTCGATCCACGATGATCGCAGTGATCACCACAGGCAGTGCAAAACTCACTATTTTGCTTGCCTTGTGCGAATCGTTTCGTCGGACCGTCTTATGATAGGTTCATCTAATATGAAAGGATGGAATTGAAGTGTTATGACACAAGCAGTCTTGGATGAGAAGGGGGTGGTTCTAGAAGCTGTTGATATGATAAATACCTCGATCTGCTCAGCAGTTCAGGAACAATATCTACAACTTACTCACATTCAACCACTTCAACTTCAAATACATATTTATACCTGCCAGCCAACATGAGACTTAATGTTCTTCCCGCCACTCTAGCCTTTGGCTTGGTCACTGCTAGGGCTCACTATTATCAACATGATGCCGTTAATGAGACTGAAGGTGTTTGGGTAGCACCTACAGATACTGACTGTATGCCTTACTCATTGAACTTCTTCTTCTTTGCAGGATACTGATATATCATAGTCCGCGGTCCATGTCCCATGATGAATACCTTAGCAAATCATGGGTTTCTTCCCCGCGATGGCAGGAATCTCACGGAATACAACGTTGTCAAGGGTCTCAACGATGGTCTCAACTTCAACAAATCTCTTGCAACAATCATGTTTCAACAAGCTATACTAGCTTGTCCAGCTTACCCAAATACCACCTCCTTCACTCTGTAAGTACCCTCAATTCCAGTTCCCTTCACCACCCCTCTCAGATCTCAACCCCAATAACTAACACCCATCAGCGACGATCTGAACCGCCACAACGTCCTCGAGCACGACGGAAGTATAAGTCGTTCCGACGCCTACTTCGGCAATAACCACGTCTTCAACCAAACCGTCTTCGACACCACAAAAGTGTACTGGCCCGCTGAGGTCCTCACCGGTCAGCATCTCGTCGACAGCAAACTCTTTCTACAAATCGTTTCTCGCTCCACAAACCCCAACTACACATTCACAGCCTCGACGGAAGCATTCAGTCTTGGAGAGATGGCAGCGCCGATCGTGGCATTTGGTGATAAATTTGCGGTTACGGCAAACAGAACTTTGGTTGAGAGTTGGATTGGTGAGTTTCGTCACTTTATTGTTAATTTCCAGGAAAGGGACTAATTTGATATGTAGAAAATGAACGATTGCCCACTGCATTGGGATGGAGTAAGCCAGCCGAGGAGGTTTCTTTGGAGGATATCGTGTATGTGACGCAGTATCTTGGCAACCTTACTACGGTCTCGAGCGATGTTGTTCTTACACCGAGAGATCAAAGTACCAGTGCTCATGCTAAACGTATGGGTCATTGGGGTATTTCTATGTAAAGAAACTTGATAGGTGATGCAGGGGGGCATAGCCGGGGTGATCTGGGATGAAACATTGGGTTAATTTAAATGAACTTGCTTGGCGCGTAGGGGGGTATTGGTTTCATTTTTGTATATAGATCTTAAAATTTTGAACGGAATAGTTCTTAAACTCGAACGTTCGAGCGTGGATAGATTCGCATTCTCATAGCCCAATTGATTTAAACTTTTTCAGAAAACTAGTTTAACAGTGAAAAATTGAACTGTTAGTTCGGAAGAGTTAACAGTGAGATTGTGTCGACAATCAGATTTGCAAAATTGGAAATAATGAGTCAAGTGTTTATATTTAACTAATGGAATTGTATCTAATGGCCCATTTTCGGAAAGAGATTCCCTACAAGCTTCTTATCCACACTAGACCACCACGTAAACTGGCCCAGTATGCTGGAAAGAATCCCTCATCCTTTCATCGTAACACCTAATTAATTGACTATCCATCATTCAAGACGAGCATTTTCGAAACTGTGCCCATCCGAATTGGCGAGGATGCCGAAGAAGAAAAGATCCAGTTGGTACCCATCAAACCCAAAAGATTAGAGTCAAGCCAAACACACTTGACACATCCACATATCTGAATATCAAAGAAACAACAACATTTCCATCCGCAACAAATTATCAGAAGCTACCTAATGAAGTAGATAGTGGCCCAGAGAGCCCGGGCCAATACATCTTGTGCCTTATAGGGAATTCATTTCGCCACATGGCGATTACCAAACCTGGAGGATAATCGTTTGCGCGACAATGAAGACACCTCTAGTAAACCCAACCATGTGCTCATCTCCACGGTTAGAGACACGAGGAATTGCGTGCCCTTTTCAGGGCTTTGATGAACATACTGGTTAGAATAAGAAGGAAATCGAGGATGAATTGTTATTGTAAGCTGGTATTATCTCGCGAGAGGTGATGATGCACTCGTGTCGCTAAAGTTGACTGGGTGACGTAGACTGTTGTCCCGCCACGAAACCGAAAACCTGTGGTAGTTTATGTCATACCCAGACCAGAAGCATATGAAAAAGCTACCGAAGTAGTAGTCCAGGTCTCGGAGAGAAACCTAGACCAATGCGTCCTGCCTCTCACCTTGCTTTCTCTCCACAGAATTTGCGATACACAACAAAGAATCGATTGATGTGTCAAATATAGCGAAGGCTGGTTCGAAACGTAGAGGGTGAGGTAGATTGAATTTAGACTAGAGCCGGGAAGGTGGTTATAAACAGAACCTTGTTTAATGAAGGTCCCTAATAGGGAACAGCGGCAACAGGCGGTACATTGTTACGTGTTTCTGTTTATTTGATCCAGAATCGAAACCTCCCCAACTAATAAGGCTCCTGAAGCTGGCATTTCCATACGTTGTTGACCCGTAAAAGAGATAGTTGCTTCTATTGAATGGTATTCAGAATAAGAGGTGGTAGTTCATGTCATTACCAGACAAAGATTTCAGATGAATTTGACGACAAAAGTAAGTTGTAGTCCAGACCACAAAGGGGAATCCGGATCAATTTGTCTCGCCTCTCAAAGATCATCTCCGCCGTTTCAATCGAAAATCATTAGTATGAAATAGTAGAATCGATTGGCACTTTCCCAATGAGGTTGGTTGAATTAGACTAGAGCGAGGAAAAGGGAGTATACCGTAACGGAACCCTTCCTAATCAAAGGTTCCTAAAAGCTGGCATTGGCATAAGTCAAATGGCAGTACGTCGTAATGTGCTCCTATTGAAAGTATGATCCTGAAAGCTGGGCATTGATGTACATCGTTTGGCAGTACATCTTAATGTGGCTCGTATCGACATCAGAAGCTACCTAGATAGGTAGTGATTTATATGAACTTAAAAAGGTTCATCGAAATCAATTCGTCCCGCAGTCATCCTACAGGGAATTGGCCTTTTAACGTCATTTCCAAGGACAAGTAAAAGACACCACGGGCTACCGCCCCCGATGAAGCTTGCAATACTGGGAATTTTGATGACCCAGTCCGCGAGTAAAGACTTGCAAACTCAAATGGACTTCGAACAGGCTCTTCGACTCCGAGAGATGAGTTATTGATTGGAAGTTTATGTCATACCGGATATTTGAAAAATGATTATGACGAATCGTGAAGTCGAACCTGCTTTCAAGATATTGAGATGGTTGTATCGAAGTAGTGGTTTGGACATGGAAAGTTAAGAAGATGTCCAAATTCATGTGGTGACATAGTTTAACGCCATGCCTAGTCGGAAAAAGCCTGATTCTAGTAGTTTAAGTCCGACTCAGAATTTTAGGAAGAAGCTACCGGAGTAGTGACTTGGATATAGATTGTTGCCGAGATAGCCAAATCAATGCGTCTCGTCCTCTGCGTACAGACGAGGAACAAGCCTTTTAGAGTCATGCTCAGGACGGTTGTGATGGGAAATTTGAATTGATAGCAGAACTTCGAGCTCTGCCAGTGAAAGTTTATTTCAGTCGAAGTTGTACCCAGACCGATGGGGAAAGCTACCGGAGGAGTAATCAGAACATGGAGAGTTGTTGATTCTCTGTCGAAATATTCTAATCAATGCGTCTACACTCTTGGGGTATGGGCAAGGAAGTGAACCTTTTAATGTCATGTTCAGGAAGGTCTTTCTTCATGATTATGAAAAGGGTTGGACCCTTTGTCAAAAGCCAGTGAAACTCAAAGTCTTACTTGGACTCTGAACGGAAGAGCTACCGAAGTAGTGATTTGAAATTTTTCTCTTAGATAATCCAAATCAATGCATCTCGTTCCTGTTCCAAAATTAGCTTTTCTGTTGCACAGAACTCAAATAGATGTACTTACACTTCTGGTGACTCTTCAAGGTAACCCTGAGTAGTCAAAAAAAGCAAATCAAGGTATTTAAGCCTTTTATACCATCGTGCTTAGGGAGTGATAAAGAGAAGCTGGCATCAAGTCTGAGAGACATCAAGTGCTTCTAATTTGATATGCCCTTCGTGCTGTGGGCTCTGAAAAAGACAAGTGAGAAGTTGGTGTCAAAGCTGAAGAAGTTGTGTTCTTATGATGAATTATTTTCGTGATGTTTTCGAGTGTACAGCACAAGGTCGAAAAATGTCGAATTATTTTAGTAGAGTTCCTTGGAATCTAAGACACAGATTGTTGTACTGAGCTGGATGAGTTATAAGCTGAAAAGGAGTCTCCGTATAGAGAATTGAAGTGGTTGATTTGGCTAGTCTTGGATCACAAGACCAAGTAGGCCCACACTCCAAAAGAAGTATAGCTTTGAAGAAAAGAATGAAGTGACTCCATGCGCGAACATTCTCTTGGTAGCGTTGAGTAAATCAAAGCAGCAAATAAATTGCCCACGAAAAGTGTCGAGTCTATGTCTTTCGCGCGCCATTACACAATGAGGCTCGTTGTCGGGAGGCTGACGTCCTATAAGACGGATATTCAAAGCTTGTTGAGTATTGGTGGTAGACATCTTGAATTGATACTTTCCAAAGAAATTGAGATGTTCGAAAACACGCGGAAAATTAGTGCTCAGTATTTGCTGTGTCAGTGATCACAGAACTAAGAGTTGTCGGTATGCTTCAACGCATTGGTTAAATGATTTGTTTGACGTAGCATGGAAGTGAAAAAGTTTGTTTTTGCAGTGCTGACGCACAACAGAATGATGTAATAATCGAGAGGAAACTCAATCAAGCGATTCCCCAGAAATGGTCGAGGGAGCGTAATTGGATATACAGCTCTCGGGCAAGAAACTCAATCAAGAGGTTCTCGTAATTGATGTGACAGGCGTGCTGTCGTCGGTCGAGCAACTCGGTGAGGAGAAACGTAATTGTTCAAGGTGAGGCTTGGCAAGCGTCACACGTTTGAGCGGACCAAAGGTCCCAGTCGTGGTATGCAGGGAATAACACGAATGAATGCTCGGGATTGCCTTGCCTTTAGCACTGAGCCTTGTCGATGGTAGTTTTATGTCATTCCGGACGAAGACTGAGATTATCGCGTGGTGCGTTGAAAAGACTTGAAATCGTGCAGTCGAGGTTGTGGAGTATCGTGGTTTGTAGTTCGACCAAGCTCATGGTATGGATGTCAGACGTAGAGTGTAGACATGTGCGGATCATCTACCCAACATCTGGTTAGTCGTTTAAACTTTCTAATAAAGAGCAGAATGGAAGTGAAGACTTACGCCGACATAGAACATTGCTCTTCAATTAACTTTTGAAGGTGATATGGGAAATCCCGAAGGCAGGCAAATCAAGATATAGCAGGAAAGAGCGAGGATACGACAAAGATCATACCTGCCACGTCTGCGAATAAGAAGGCAGGTCTGTGAAGACGACGGCAATTGACTGTTCTCAGGCAGGAGACAAATCTATTGGCTCCCGTTGTCTCGGCGGCAGCATCATATCATTGAATAGAAGATGTGGACACATTCTCCGTGCGAGTTCACGGTCTTACGTAGGAAGGTCTGCCATGACCACTGTCACCAAGTCAGTATCAAAAGCAATAGATCAAAAGCAAGATCGGAAAGTTTTATCAACTTCAACAACTGATGGAAGAGAGAGTGGGGCTAGATAAATCCTCTCAATCGAGGGTAGAATAGATGGAGATAGAAGTCAAACATACCGTATCATATCGTGGATCGTATGAAGTGATTGCATCTTTGCTGATGCACCGCGAATAGTGATGAAAGGCAACTTGTATTTTGAAGTTGAAGTTGAAGTTGAAGTTGGAGATCAAGAAAGCAAAATAGAAGGGGGAGTCTGGAGTATTAAATAAACAAAATTCGGGGGCGCAAGAGACAGCAATTTCCCCGCACCTGCAAGTGAATCTTGATTGTGCTCTTATGTCCTCGGTTATGATTTTGTTTTCTTTAGATAACTTGGCATTTCAGGAAGTTAGAAGCATGGTATGCCATTCACTTCAAGTATGCTCTTCGAAATTAGATACCAATTTCTGCGTGTGGTGGACCTCGCGACACTCAGTTATCTGTAGACATTCTTGGTTTTGGAGGTTCTTCGAGTTATCGTTGTTGTTGTTTTCCTGCAGTTTGAATAGAGAACGTGAACAAGAAATGCGACTTCTATTGAATTTCTCTTGATGAAAGTAGAGGCAAAGTAGAGTGCTCGAGTAAAAGTGGTAGTGTTTTGAGCACCTTCAAGTATATGAATAAACAAAGCTCAAGTATCCTTGAGAGACTTCATGATGCTGTTGCAATAGTAAATGGGAATTTGAAGAAGTAGTGGAAGGTGAATAAAGACAAGCAGAAGAGTTCAGGGGGTAGTGCAAGACTGAACTTTGAGGGTAAATACGTGGGCTATTCTATTTATTCACTTTAGCTCGTGACCTGATACTCTGTAGCAGAGTTTTGTTGCAGATCTGAAAATTTGTACCCATTCTCGAATTTGACGTAAGCAAGTTGAGTGAGCCAATAGAATTGTGAGCGCAAAGGAGAAATCTCATATTTTTGAGATTTCTCGCGAAAATGGGCAGCGACGAGAGCGGTGTAAGCGTTTTACAGATGCCCTCCTCCAAAAAGATCACAGCACTTATCCCCCTTCCTCTGAACATCAACTAAAGGGCCAAAAATCAAAACAAAAATACTCCCAAGCTGCGGACTCTCTGGTCAACAAATCCTCCAACTTTTACTCCTTCGAGATTCCATATCAATATCACCAACTCATCCACCACTGTTTAACCAGCACACCCCAACTCGTCTATATATATCCCCACCTCGCCAATCTGTACATCAAGAAACAATAATGCAGGGTGGTCGAGTGGTCTCTTAAGTCGTTCCACGGCAATAGATCCGCTCAATGGCCGCAAAGGACCAGTCATCGTAGCCGGGGTCCCCACCTTTATTCCCTTTCTTGAGAACATTTTTTGCTCTTTTCCTCATTTTTGAGGGAATAGTAGATAGTAGGTAGTGCAACGGATAACTTTTTTGTTTGGGTTGATTGGTACGCGCATGATGGGAAGATGAGATGAGAACGAACGTGAGTGCACATGTCACGAATCTACTGAGAACTCCTCATCCCCACCTACCATACCAAATGACAAGAACCAAATACGTTTGTACACTTGGCTTTCACCCTTGGATATAGGAAACTTTCCTTGATACAGATATCACGTAATGTTTGTAACTTGATTATTAAAATATTGCGACGGACACTCCTCAATTTCTTTCACAACGAAACTCTAAGCGCTATATTTGAAAGTACTTACCCATCCAGTATCCAATTACAAGATTACCTATGAAATAGATACATCGCTTTATGATGTAACAAGCGGGGTTTCGGCGAAACTGAATGCCAAAAGAAACTTGAATGTGTGCCGATGGAAGTTGAACCACTTGCGGAAGCTCATGACTCTTCACTGACCAATGAATGCATCTCTGTCTATCAAAATGCAATCTTAAACATGGACAGAAATCATCGAAGAATATATTCCCAAGGCATTGACTGAAGCCGACTGTATACGTACAGAATACACATATGCACATGCCATTCATCACATTCTCAGCTTCCAAAATCAATACTATGTCAACATTGATCAACAGCGATATTTTCGACGTTAATCATTTGCCTGCAATCATTATGATTTTGTCTAAAATAACAGCACAAAAAAGACTTGGGTGGATTGTTTGTTTGGGTGCAACATATCAAACGTAGATGACATGCATTGGAGGAACAAGACTAGCCTCCTAAGAAACATTCTAGATGCGAGCAAAGTAGCTGGGGTAAGAAAGGAATGTCTAATAAGCCCAGGAATACTCAACTACCCACAAATGATAAATATGAAAAGCAAGAGAGAATCACCAAAGCCGACATCCAGGAGCACTAGCCCATTTTCCACCACCGACTGTTGCACATTATAGAGCTTTCGACTTTCACCACGTGTTAGATTATTATTCCCCCCATTGAAACGTCAAACTTATATAAATCGAGTACTAGTGATCAAAATCAACACATGATTGTAGATTCCACAAAGTTTGGACGACCGAGTCTGAAGGATGAGAAGCCGCCAAAGATTTATGATGTCGTTAACATTGACATCAAATCCCTCCCCACAATCCTTGCAAAGCGCAAGTCAGGTGCCTCGGGCCCACATAAGTCCACCTTGCAAGACATCACGAATCACTCTCTTTCTAGCATGCCTCGAACTCATAAAATATGTAAATATGGATATGTCTGACTCGAAAAAAGAAAAAGTGACTGATAATGATGGGAAGGTAAGGAGTTCCTTTGATTTTCTTTGGTTTGTTTCTGTTTGGCCAGCTGTCTTCTTTTTTCCCTATCCAAATCTGAGTTTTATTGCTCTCACGAAGTATATGTATCCTTTTTCGCTCATTTGTTGATGAATTGATGAATTGCTTGATGATCTGAACATTATGGTATGCATGAGTTTGAAATGAAAGAATTTTAGCTTACAAGATTCACAGTCCATCGTATCTTCATCCCCTCGCCCACCAACCCACCTAACCGGTCACAGACCCAGCAAATGGTACCACCTCCAACTCCGTACCATCGCACTCTTCGCTCTCCCTATTCTATCCTTCATCGGCCTCTTCGGAACCCTATTCATTGGAGGCCGTAATGGGACGTTCGAACAGATCACCAACCTTGTTAGACAAAAAACACCTTCAGCCGTTTTCCCAAATGCGAAATATTTGTTGTTGAAAGATTATACTGGGATCAGAGCTCTCGATAGACAATTGACTGTTCTCGTGACGTTCTTTGCGCCGGTTGTTGATAGCAAAAATGCTGCATTATGGTTGAATAGTATTTATGGATTGGGACAATTCGGAGCAGCATGGACACTGTTGGTGATGGAAAGTTTGAGAAGTGGGAATAAGGGGAGGGCTGTTAGTTTGTAGGTGATTCTTGACGTGAACATAGGGCTATCCATGCCTGATCGTAATGATTTTATTTGATACCTGCCATGGCGAATCAGAAAATGTATATTTCAAGAAATATCACTGACCATACATAGCATCGGAACTGTTGGGTTAATCTTTCAGAACATTACCTATGCAGTTACAGTACCGCTCTACCTTTTCATCCACCTCTTAACATCACCAATCGCAAAACCATTTTCAGGGACGCATGCGAACAGCGTTCTGCTCATCTCGTCCCTAGACCTAAAGATTTTGCCACTCTCAATTACCCTAGCATACATTGTCCCATCTATTCTTATGGGTCTTGACGCCCCATCTCAAGTTTCAGGACACACCCATCAAAAGCTCATCGCTTTTTGGCAACCCTTTCCAATCTGGACAGTCATCATCCAATGGACTCTTCGTTCATTCTTTCAATTCATTGGATCAGAGGTCTCTTCAAGAGATTCCAAACAACCACCAGCACCACAAGGGGCATCATATCTTAGCAGCGTAAAGCATGTCTACCGCTTTGCCCTTACCTTATGTGTATTGACGCACCTTCCTATTCTCCTCATTGCTCTCGTCCCCGCCTCAGTCATCGCAGATACTTTACCTAAGCTTTCTCCTTATGCTAGTCTCAACTTTTTCGATATCTATGTTCCCTACTTCCCCTTTCCACTCACTCATCGAGTCTCGGATTTAGCAAACGGTACTCACACATTCCTCCAATGGGATTTGGCAACTGGTTCTACATCCCTCTTGTTATGGGCTATTTTATTATATCGCAATGCTACGACTGAAAAATCCATGGTAGATCCTGACACGAGTCTCCCTCCACATCAGATCCGAGAGATGCTCTCGGGGGAGGGGAATCGAGTCGGAGCCTTGAGGAGAGAATTATTGGTTAAAATTGGTGTCTGGACGTTGATAGCTGGTCCAATTGGAGCAGCCACAGTGCTAATATGGGAGAGAGATGAGATCGTACGACAGAAGATTAAGCAGGGTATTTGATTTGAGGTCGATAGTGTTGAGGTCTTGGCTATATGGTGGGTTGTCTCTTGGTAAAAGTAGATATGGCATGTATAACACGAAATGTGTGGGTATCTTGGTAGAAATTGATCAATGTGCTGTTGTTGTTGTCTTGCGCTCTAGAATTATATTTTAAAACATTGGCTGATTCTCCTAAATTTCAACTGCACATGTATATTTCCATCACAATCAATTTTTAGCATTTCACATTGAGTAACAAATGAAGAACACAGCACAGTGTAAATCCCCCACACACTCACAGCGTCACACAACCTTAGGGATGAAATGTCCGTGTCACGCCCAACCCAAAAAACACTTTAAATCTCGTACCCATTGTCACACTTCACTGCCACCGCACCAAAGCCCACTTGTCACCATTCCTGCACGCAACATTCCACAACTTCTGACTCTGTACTTTCCTGCAAGTGAGACCCTGGAATTGATCTCCGTGCTAGGGATTCTGTCGATGGCGATGCGCGAATGCCCAGCTTTCTATTGCTGATCTGATAATGAGTCGTGGTACTGATTATGTGTTGGATATGCATGTGGATGAGTCGTGATTTCGGTTTTCTGTCATCTGGCTTGGCGTGAATAAGCGCAGCGCAGCAAGCGGAGTAATTATATTGATATATTTATGAATATAAATATATAGCTTAGAGTATGTGAACTTGTATTCGATGCTGTAAGGGACCGCTAATATACGGGATACTAGATATAGTGGTTGAGTGTGGCAGGTGGGATTTGTGATGGGATGGAGACGTTTCACGGAAAGGGACATGTAGGTTGGTTGGTACTGCAGGACGGGATGGATGGATGGATAGATGGATGGAAAGAAGGAATCATGTTTGATTTTGATGGGGAGTGTGGTAAATAGGTTGGGAAAGAAAGTTTATACCAATGAGAATGATCATGTACTGTTTAATAATGGATGGCAGCAGCAAGAGGAGAGTGTTTTTACTTTACTTTTTCAATCCTTGGATGAACGATTACCTAACCCACGAGCACCAATGATGAGTGCCTCCTCAGGTATCTGCACAGTACTTGAATCATTTGCAACCTTCCAACCACGTATACTTTCTTTCGTCGTCGCTATCCGTATACGCAGGATCATCTTCACCCTCGAGGCAGAGACAACAGACATCTTCTGTACGCAATCGTAGGGTTCGAGGGTCTCGCCGGGAGATTCTGTAGAAAAGATACCCGTTCGCCAATTGCGTATGTACGTGCCAATAGCTACTAGGTCTAAGCAACTATGTAGGTACTGCGAATCAGAAGTCTATAGTAGAAAGGAAGCAAGCTCCAACCTTAATCCGATCTGTGCATATCGAAGAAATCCAAGTGAGGTCTCCAAGCTTCCCATAGTTCGACGATTAAGACCCGGTTAAGCTATTTCCTCGCTTTGAGCAATGCACTGGGCCAATCACCGTGGAAGATATTAATGAAATCCCAACTTCGAAAGGATTTAGATGGATACATTTGACATGGTTTTTGACAAGAAGCTATACCCCTTTGGTCCAGCTCTTCCCCATTCAACCGGGATTGTAGATCGTGTACGTATCATTGATGAGCACTTCGTACGTACAGAACTCTGTACAGACTCCATACAAGATTAAACTTTGGGTTGTAGTCCGTATCACATTCCATAAAAGAGTCTGGATCGTCCCTACCTCGCCTCGTCCGTTCGCTCGTCCACCCGCCCGCTCAGAGCCGTCCGCACCTGCCAAAAACTATTGACCTATTTTTGTCTGCTACCCTCGCTACTCTCCCTCCCTCCCCATACCTCACATGGAGGAAATGTGCATTTCTTGAGCTTTGCTTCTCTCCATCTCTCTCTTCTTTTACAAAAACAACGTTCATCTGTTTGACACTACTTTGCATTGCTTTTTCGATCATCACTACACGTCAGACTTGCATTTCTGGCTAACTATTCATCCCAAGCACGAATATTCAGCCTTATCGCTTCTTATCGCATGCATTCACATTGAAGGACGGTCGACTTCGAAAAAGCCGAGGAATCATTCTATACTTGGTGCCTACCTGTCGACATACCTATTGGGTCTATCATCTTGTGGTTCAGTTTCTGAATTCTTTGATTTGTCTCAAAACTGCGCACATCACAATATCCAACATTCACAAACAGACGTTTACTCTTAAAATCTGGTATTCTTTCCTCTTGCTTTGGCTCACGCATCTTCAATATCTTTCCGATTCGAGAATCCACCTTGGCAGCTTTCCATTGCAATGTCAATAACAGCGGCAAGTTACCAGCGAATATCCAACAAATACGAACCACCTTCGAAAGGGATAGTTGATATCTATTCCCAAAACGGCTTTGTGTTGGATAGCAACGCTGATTCACGGTGTGTAAAATCGATCGTTGAGTTACCTGTTCAATTACCACCTTCACCAGCCGATAGTGACATGATGGATCTTAGTCGGCCATCGCCATCGACTTCTCCAACCATTCTTGAAGGTCAACGAATTACTAGAGATATTTCACGCGGTACTCCCGGCGATATGCAGAAATCGAGTGTGCCCAAATCACCAGAGCAAAAGCAGTTGGCAAAGAAGAGAAGTCAGTATTATGGTGATGCGTTTGCATATCGAGAACCGGCGGGAAGTGCGAGAGAAAGAGTGAGCAGGGATAGTATGGTTCTTTGTGAACTGGTAACAAATGTTATTGTAAGCTTTTCCTCTTCTTTTGTCTAACCTACATCTGCGCCTATTCAAAATCAGCTGCTAAGATTATGTACAATAGATGCGTGAAGAACACACCCTTCTCACAAGTCTCTCTAATCTTCTTTCAACTCGCTATCAGCGTCCTGAATCCTCCATTTTCGTCACCCTCAAGCACTCTGCATGCTTTATCGTAGCTGGAACTTTCGAACCTGCGTATATCATGACTATAACTGCACTTCCATCACAAATGCAACCGACTACGAACAAGAGAAATACATCGTTACTCCAAAATTACATGGCCACCACTGAATTATATGTTGAGCCAGAGCGTGGTATTATTAAGTTTGTGCCGTTGGCCGAGGAGAATTTCGCAACAAATGGGAAGACGGTTGCTGGTGAGATAGAAGAGCTAGAACGAGAAGTTGCAAATGAGGCCTCGGGGTTTCGCAACTTACATCCGTCAGGAAGTGTCAAGAGTAAGAAGAGACAGGCGGCAAAGTCTTCTAAGAGCCAAAAATCCAGGAATCTAGAAACTCATGAAGAATATACCCCATCTGTCAGTTCGAGGGCAACACCACCATTACTGCCTATGGCATTTCATGACAATGCATTGGATACCAAGGCGTTGAATGTGCAGAAATTGGGGAGAAGAAAAAGTTTTATGGCTGCAGTTTTTGGAAGCAAGTCCAAATCTTGAAGATAGTGAAATGGTATACGTGAGAAGATGGTTCAAATGAAACATCTTTTGGGGAAATTTACATTGATGGGGTAGAGGTGGTCTAGCGACCCGCAAAAGTATAAAAGTACTTGCATTATGGTTATCTGTGTAGCGACGGAGTTTACAGAGAATATGATACCTGCAATACATGGGTGGATGGAAAAGATCGATACGATCCATGGGGTGGGAGAAGACTTTGTGAAAGGGTTATTGCTTCACTGGTTGGATACGGCGTCATATTATAAGAATGGCAAGGTGGTCTCTATAGATATATTACTGGGGGCTTCTCTCGTGCTGACTATGGAATAAAATCACAAGAGGGATTTCACGGAGTGGGTGGAGTGGAATGGAATGGAATGGAATGAATAATGTTAATAATAGGATATAAAAGTTGAACTGCTCTTAGGTTCTGCTACAAGGCTTGACTAAGAGGCATAATATTAATACCATCAAGGGATTCTACTTGAATGGTTACTATGTCGGAATGAATTATTGTTGTGAAATGTGGTGGTGTGAGAGATGACGATGAGGGAAAGGAATATAATGATTGATATCAGCCTCATGGTGAATGATGTATCGATTATGTATGTATGGCATATTTATATTGCATCAGGGCTTGCGGCTGAGACTTGGGACTTGGGAAATGTGAAGGATCGAATACCATATTGTTATTGGTTGGCTGGCGGAGAGAGGTTGCTTGTGGTGAGAGGGAGAAGTGTGGTGAGGAAGGGTAAATGGCTTTATTTGTGGCTGTGGACGTGGATATGGGATGTGGCTTTCCTTAACTGTGGCTTCGGGGGTGGAAGAGAGAGAGGCACTGGCTGGTGGGATGCTATGTATGCAATAATAAGGGTGAACGATGAGATATTGTTTCTTGAGGATGTGTGTGTGTACTGTCTGGATGGGTGTATATATATGTATGATGTGAGTTTATCTACGCAGAAGTTACAATGTCGATATTTTAATAGTCATAGATGGGATGGATGTGCAATTGAATATATGTTTATATGTTTATTCCACGGGCTAATGCAATGGATGATGATGATTACAAGTTGGCTTGAGTTATAAAATTTATATATTCAAATATATACTTTATATTCAATCTCGCTCTCGGTTGTGTTGTGTTGTGACATCTTTGACCTGTTCTACTGACCAAGTACTAAGACTTGCTATTTGTGATGCATAGACCAACCAGTCTGTTGTACCACACCTCAATTTCCATCTTCCAAATCCATCCATCCACCAGATCCCTCCATCCATCCATCAATCATCCACATTTCTTCCACGCCGTCTTGATCTTCTTGCTCACCCCACGACAATAAGTACGCCCCTTCCATTTACACACGAGGAATCCACTCCGTCAATCCCGTTCGTGGCATGCGATCAAGGAGTCCTCCATTATTCGGATACGGAAGAAGAAGAGACGGAAACAAAGGAAAGATTTACAGAGTGGTGAGTTGACTTGATTTGTTCAGCTCCCCCCCCTGGCTGGGAAACCTTCATCCACCCACCCACCTTACCACCTGGCTGGCTGGCTGGCTGGTTGGCATACTGCTCGGAGATGTACAGTAGAGGTTGATATTGACACGATAAGATTGATGTGACAACAGCACATCTTCTATTCTATTCTATTCATTGATTCATTCATTGATTCATTCATTCACCCATTCACCCATTCACTCATTCCAACTTTGCAAGATAACAGAAGCTCCAAACAGATACAATGATATCAAGATGTTACTTACTGATTGGAGATTTCGTAGTCTCAACACCCACCCACCTGGACCAGATATCAGCCTCAAAACGCATCTCAATCCATCTTTTAAACTTTTGGATTCTTCTCCACACACACATACACACATACACATCACCCACCAGCCAACATTCCAGCAAAGATTAATAAAAAACACACACAATACATACATATACACACACACGCCCACACACACACACCCACAGAAATACCAATAGATTCAATCTATCATGGAGGTATGAAAAAGAATTTTATTTTCTCTTAATTTATTTATTTAGTCATTTATTTATTTATTTCTTTCTTTCTTTCTACGCACGTTCTACTCCCTCCTTTCTTTTTTAGCCTCTTCCCTCTTCCCTCTTCTCTCTTCCCTCTTCCTTGAAATTGAAGAGTAGTTGTTGGCATTCTTTGTGCTCCCGGGGATGTGGTTCTTATCATGAGTGGCACCAATTTTTTGATTTTCTTTCAGGCCACGATTTTAGGTCTCTGCTTTTCGACCTTGAATCGAAAATGTGACGAGTGTTGGCTCCACTAGGTACCCCTTTGCGTGTTCTCTTTTCCTTGTCCTTGTAATGTGTATTGTTTTCTTCTTTCTCTTCTTCTTCTTTTTTCGCCCATCCGGTGATGTGGTAGTACATATCATATACATATATAAACAAAGCTGAAGTTCCAACGGCATCGAAGGTGTTGATATTCAATATTGCTGGCTTTTCTTGTCGCCTTGTTCTATCATCCTTCACATCTCTACACACCTTGGAGTGAAGGATACATACTTCAAGACTCAAACTCTTCGACCAGTGTCACCCAAAGGATTTCAAAAGAGTCATTCTCGTCTTAGAATTCTGTGCATACCCGTTTCTAGATTCCTCTATACAATTTCGAATTTGGAAGACCGAGTACAACTTGACACTTATCCGAGACTTTGGTATGAGTGTCGGTTTTTGATGTTGGACAAACAAACGGCGGAATTTGGCTTGGAGCTTTTTATTTGTACTTTGGCAAGGCTGGTGGGATTCTATGAGGAGTTGGGGCTGGAATGACTGTTATGATCTTATGTTCCTTGGGGTGTTGATCTTTTTCGGCAAACAATATCTCAACGCATGCAAGAAGCAAATATTGGAGTGCATTCAGCTGATATCACATTATCTTTTCACGACTTCATGTTATCACATCTTTTCTATCACCTAATTACTCATTCTTGTATTACTCATTTGCAAAGTTGCACTTATTACTTGTACGATATTTGTTTTATTGTTTCTTTTTAATATTAATCAGATGTCTACTTCTCCTACTTCTGTTTTGCAAATTGGGCGTAGACGTACCAAGGGGAATCAAATCTATAATGGTCCTCCTAGAATGGGTCCCGTTCGACATATCAGTCCAGCATCACTAAATCTTGAATTTCTTCATGAACAGAATCGTGCCGCTCTCCAAAAGAAGGATGCTGCCAAGGTAGTTGATCCAGCACCTGGTGTTGCCGCAAAGGGCAAGCCTAGATTATTATTGATGGGTCAAAGAAGGTGAGTTGTAGTATTGAGGTATCGAAGTTGAGGAATTTGTATACTAATCTTCTTCAGATCTGGAAAGTCTTCGATATCTAGCGTTGTATTCCACAAGATGCCTCCGAATGAAACCCTCTTTCTTGAATCTACCTCAAGAATTCAAAAAGATTCTATGCAGTAAGTCAGCTTTCTGTCATGATAGTACCTACTAACATGCTCAAGTTCCTTTATGGATTTCCAGGTTTGGGATTTCCCAGGTCAAATCGATTTCCAAGATGCTCAATTCGATGTTGATGCTATCTTTGGTGAAATTGGTGCTTTAATTTGGGTTATCGATGCTCAAGATGACTACTTGGAAGCCATTGCTCGTCTCAACAGCACCATTTACAACCTTCATCAATCTTTCCCAAACATTAACATTGAAGTTTTCATTCATAAAGTTGATGGTTTATCGGATGATTACATGCTCGATATTCAACGCGACATTATGCAACGAATTCAAGATGATCTCTCGGATCAGGGGATGGAAAATGCACCTGTCAACTTTCATCTCACATCTATCTACAATCATTCTATTTTTGAAGCCTTTAGTAAAGTCATTCAAAAATTGATTCCCCATCTTGCTACTCTCGAAGCTCTTCTCAATGATCTTTGTCGCAATTGTCGTTTCGAAAAAGCATATCTCTTCGATGTTCTCTCCAAGATCTATATCGCAACCGATTCTTCTCCAGTTGATATGCCTTCTTATGAAATTTGCAGCGATTATATCGATGTTATCGTCGATGTATCCGAAATATATGGATATCAGCGGTCTCCTGAATATATTTCGAAATTAGAAGGTCCACCATGGAATAAGAAATTGGAAGATCAAATAGCATGTAAGGATGCGGAAAGTGTGATTGTACTTACGGCGGATAAGAGACCAATTATGTTGAGAGAGGTTAATAAGTATTTGGCTTTGGTGGCGATTATGAAAGAGGGTAGTTATGAGAAGATGCCGTTGGTTACGATGAATGTGGAGATGGTGGTGGATGGATTGACGAAGGTTTTTGAGATTACGAGGGTTGAGTTCAGGGAGAAGTGTGGAGGGGGGAGGGGGAGTAAAATCTTGTGGAATTGTGGGTTGAGAGATTGAGATTGAGATTATAGCACCTTGCAATTTTTGCTCAAAGACGAATATCTTGTCATTTTGTGACGGAGGGAGAGGGTAGAGGGAGGAATGAAGGAATAGGGAGGGGATAGCAAGTGAAGCTTCAAAATACATGTGTATGTGTACGTGAGATGATTTTACTAATTTTTGTCAAGACTGGATAGGAAGTATAAATAACTACAATACAATACAATACAATAAATAGCGCAAGCTATGAAATGAAATATCAAGATGCCGGGGTATGATTTGCTTGTGCTTTTAGAATTGGAGTTGGTGACTGATTGAGTTTGTGGAGATGGAGATTTGTTGGATGCTGGGTTAGTAGGTAGGTAGGATGGTAGGTAGGTAAATAGGGTTTTTGGTTTTGGTTTTGGTTGTGGGTAGTATTAAATACATTGATTTCATTTGAAATGGCACTCTCTACTTTACGCGATACGCGAAGAAGGCAGATTGCTCCTGTTCCACTGCGTTTAATTCTAAGTATTCGAAGAGTCACGAGTACCCATACATGTCGATCTGATGGACTGTACAAAGTTCCCTGGGAGATGCGAGCCTTCATTTTCTTCTATGCTCTTTGTGATTCTTGGCATGGAAAATCGCCAAAATTTCTTAAAGCTTTGAGGGGGGATCACCAGTGGGTGTACAGACTGATGAGACACTCCTCAACTCTCGATATTTTTGATTATTTTATTCTTCGATTATTTGATATCAAAATCTATCTGTTCATCATTCAATCTCTGATAAATCATTACAGTCATTCATAAAATATAAAAACAAATTTCTCGAAAGATGTTTTTAAGTCAATTTTTGTAGTGTCCCGTCAGTTTACACACCCATTGGTGGATCTTCGTTTATATCTCGAGGCTCTACTGATCTTTTACAAGTATAGCGTATGTGAAATACATCGTTGCAGTCATACTAGACATTCTTATAGACTGGAGTCCTTGAGCGATGTTTAAAATCTGCATATCAGATTAGATTTACAGGAAATACAGTGAGGTAGGTTTGTGTCTTGGGGTTTGATGCATCCACTGTTGAATTTTTCAAATTATTTTTGAACAATGTCAATTTTGAACGCAATAATAGTTTCATAAAGGCAAATAATGATATGCAAGTGGCCAGCGAGCGGGAAGGACTCTTGCAAGCTGTTGATCGATTTCTTCCTAAACCCAGCAATAGATTGTCTTTCTCACTTGTTGACGCATGGCCTTTGCCCAAAAGATATCCCGCACGTTTCTCGTTGGGAGAATTGATCAATACGTATGTGAACTTGGCTGAATGTCTCGAAACGTTCCGTTAATGCTTCGTGAAATTTCGTCAAAATTTAACATTATCGCCTGAATATCAAAGTCATCCACCTCCTATCTTATCAATCGCATTCGAGAAAGACCATATTAGACGAAGTGGTTACCTCTACATCGCCTGTTACACTATTTAAGTTTTTATATGTCGTTGAGAGATCAAAGACCTGCAACGGTCAATTCATCAGGTATTACTACGTGGGAATGGGAAGCGGAATGGGGAAATGATTTAGTGCAGCAGTTCAAATCAGCGCATCTGCAAACGAATCAGAGAGTGGCATTTGGCATCTACTATGCGTGAAATACTGGAAAAGGATCATGAACTATGGGTACAGCATTGTTCTTATCTCAAGGAAAGTTATGGACTTCCAGAGTTTCATTAGATGGATGCTATGCTGAGCTCGAGGTTCTAACCCCGCACTACACGGCTCATAGTCTTGACTATGAATATGGAGAGAACTGTTGACGTTGCATCGAATGAGATGTGAGGATAACGAGTCAATCAGGGAGGGCGAGTTGGATGATATCAAGAGACTGAGAGATTTGTAATTGTAATTGAAAGGGCCAAGTGTCCTAATCTAGGAGGGGGTATGGACAGTCTTAAAGGTGCAGACTAGAAATAGGGATTCAAATGAAAACAGCTCGTAGAATTACATCTTCAAGGAGCAGGGAACTACTGTTATTGAAATAAAAAGTTAGTGTCTTTATTGAAATACTTTGCATTAGATATATTGCTGTTTATGAATTACTCGTATTTGGATTACCAGATGTAAAGTGTTGATATCATAAATTCAAAATATCTGTAGCCATGAACTTCAACTCACAATATGTCAGCAGGCTCAGATTTAACCATGATTTATTGACATGACTTTTATTTTTAACAAGAAAAAATATATCAATAATCCACTAGAATGCTAGATAACCTTACAATAACGACATCCATATCCTGAGAAAGGAAATAGGATTGAATAAGTCACCGGTTATCTATTCGTATTGCATACTTTCGACTCTGGTAATAATGTCTTTATAACGACGCAGTAACTCCCAGCCCAGGGTATCGTGAATGACAATGCTTTTCCTGTTGAACGCCCGCCCATATGTGCACATTACTCGTAAGATCCACCAGGCACATTTCCAAAATCCATATTATACCCCGAATCATCTCTCTGTCATCTTTCCCATCCCAAAGTCTAACAAATCCAATACCCGATATCACCCTTCCCCAATCAACGAGTAATTTCCGACCTCCCTTTCCCCGGCTCAAACACCAAATCCTCCAACAAAACCGTCTCTCCACTCCCTCCACTTTCCGCATACACCCTATCCCTCGCCAACCGATCATTCCCCTTACTCTCCTCCAAATACACATCTTCGCCCCTCTCCATCTCCGCATCGCTATCCGCACAGTCCCAGTCACTCGGAAGCGCAGAATGATATTTATTTCCGCAACGTCTATCGTATTTAACACCCGGTACGAGCCGCTCAGCCGTGGGATGCGTTTCTTCTCTTTCCGGACAAGAGAATTCGAGCCCATCTGCGAAATTCGCGTCTTGGAAACTTGATTCGATATCTACGTCTGCGGGGTTTGAAATGTACTGTAGATCACCCTCTGAACCGCGCTGAGAGGGATTTCCATACATTTCTTGCTTTTGAGTCCATTGGAGTATGGTTTTCAAGTTCGCATTGGTGTCGATAGGACATTCGAAGCCTTGATCGTAGAGCCATTTTGTGAGATGATTTTCTTCCTTTGGCTCCTGATAAATGGGCAAACCTCTTTCCAATTCCTCCTCACACCGTTTCTTCATGGAATACAAACTATTCATAGAAACCGGTCGCCACATTCCCCAATTCTCATCGAAATCTTTCTCGTCCAATAGGATAGGTAACTCGGCTCCACTACCCTGTCGAAAGATCTCTCCACTGCTATGTTGGTAAACGTCCTGACTTAGATCATTCGGACCCGTCCCCGGAAGCGGCAACGCAAAGAGCGAGATGCAACACTTTGGACGCACACCATACATAAACGAATGACCATGTCGAAATTGCCAGATTCTTCCTGCATCATGAGAGATGATATCGCGTTGGCGCATGGCCGCGACTTCTCCGAGACTGACTTCGATTCTCGCAGGTTCTTTTCTGTGGTTTCCCCATTTCAATACTCGACCTTTGTCTTTGCCGCGGTGTTTCCATACCCATGATGCTTTGTGTCCGGTCGATGGCGATTCAAGATATCCAGGTGTACCAAATACAGCATCAAATTGACGGATGGTCCATTCAACAGTGTGGTTGTATTTTTCAATAGTGTAGACTGCCCATGTGAATTTGAGTGTTAGAAGAGCGGGACAAGAGTCGGCTGGTCCGATGAGATCGCAGATTAGAGCGAGCCATTGGGTACGACAACCGCTGTTGATTGTGGGTTCGACGTGGAGATATGTGAGATTTTGCGCCATGCGGATGATTCGAGCAGTGCGGTCGAAGGTTGGGGAGGTGGAGGGAAGACTATGGGTTTGTTAGTTTGTGCTTCCAAATTGTGTATACCGGAAATAATGAAGATGAAGTGAAAAAGAGGAAGAAATTAAACCTACCCATTAATGGGCCCAGAGGTCGAAGTAGAAAGCGGAACTTCAACATGTACTCTCCGAAAAGTCGACTCCAATGACACAACTCTCGTATCCATAAATCTGACACCACCATTTTGAACAAAATATTGGTTTAGCCAGTGATTTTTATAACTTAAGGAAAATGTATTTGTTTTGTAAAAGATGGGTAGCGCTTCTTGATAAAGTCCCACATCTGCGCGTAATGCGGCTAGGAATTTTCGAGCCGCTCGTCGTCTATCGTGTTCTTCCCATGTATCTTGAAGTAGGAGACGATAGATCATATTTCGAACCTCGATTGGAAAGGCGCGAAGAGATGTGGCAGATGTTATTTCTTTACAGAAAGCCATATTTGTTGTTGTAGAGAGTGCCATGACTGAAATGGTGTGGTTGATGCAAAATGGAAATATTTCATGGCTTATATATTCTTTATTTTGAGGGCAGAAACAAAGTTCATCATGGGTACGGTCGAGCAGAGGATAGGCAGTAGGACCTGTTCATTGGCCGGGACAGTGATAAAATTGTTCAAAGCGAAACTGATAGAAGATTTTTCGAGAAGTGAATGAGAGAGCGTGAGTCAAGTTTATGTTGAGACGATAACAGTTGAGGTGATAGTGAAATATGTAGTATTAAAGAGGCTTGAATAGCCGTATGACGGATGGTAGTCAGAAGAGAATACAATCAACTCAGATTGTGTCTATATATATGTTCGTCCGTTACTCTCCCTTGACTTATCATTGTGCTTTCTTGATATCCACAACCTTTCCTTTTAACACTTTATTATACCCTTGCCCTCTCCAAACCCCCCATAAACACCATACAATCCATAGAAATCCTAATGAAACCACGCTAGCGGTTCCAATCTCTACCCAACTACTCTTATTCAAATCTAATACTGGAACAGTAACTGTATTCATCAATCTACCATCAGGTACAGCTACTGGCGAGACATGATAGAACATAGTTTGTGGCCCAAATAGACCATCATAACCTAGGTTGACCCTATCAAAAGGGTTACCCGAAAACTTGCTACCCTCATCTGCTGTACATGCCCAGAAGACTATAGGATGAGGAGTCTCTATAGATGTATATCCATTTGTGCTGTTGGTAGGAGATAGATATCGTAAATGAAGAGGAATTTCTGCCGTGAAAGATTGGGTTGACTCAGGCGGTGCGAGTTCAATCAAAAGAGTAGAACCCCAAATGTTGATTGCATAGTCTGGAGCTTCAAGATCGACTGGAGATGTAACGTGGCGAAGAGCCTTTAGGTTCTTGGATGCAAGGAAAAGAGGATCAGATAACTGATATTTATCGGGAAAGACAGTACGAGGTAAAGTTAGATGTGTGTGTAATGAACATTCCCGGTCTGAAACAGGTGGTTCGTTGGAGCTGAGCATGAGTTGTAAAGTGGGATGAAGACCAGAGGGTTCCATGAAGGAAGAAGTAAAGAATGTGTCAGTGGTATGGTGTCTAGCTGGGAAAGCGAATAATGTAGGAGACGGTTTTGAATCTTCGCCAACCACAGTTAAGAAACCAGCCAATGAGAGTTCTTTAGGCTGTAAAGGTGTTTCGAATGAAAGTATGCCGACCTCTAAACGATGATTTGATACTGTGTTTGTGACCTCAAGCTCCCAGGTCTGAGGTTCCCAAAATGCAACTATGTTCAACGCATGAGATATTGTGTCAAAATCTATATCAACGTAAGATGCATAATCAAGACGACCGGCTCTTGAACGACACTCCTTATCTGATTTGCCGCAAACATTTTGCTGTATATATTGAATAAGTGCTTTGAGATCTTCAAGAGGTTGATAATATTGTGTAGCGGCATTTGAAGAAAATCGTTCCACAGACAGTTTGGTGAAAGACTCCTATAATCAGTTAGATAATATATCATGTTCAATGGCAAAGTAGAGCTTACTTCAGGGGATACACAATCAAGATTTCCAAATACTTTCTTCAAAGCAGGACATAACAGATCACTACACAGGTTTAGCATATGTGATGGATGGACAATGTAAACACATACGGGCTTTTGGTATTTCGCTGCGGACTGTAAAACACGTGAAGACCTGGAGAAAGCCTTGATAATAGAGGTGAAGCAGTGTCATATTGATTTGGACTGACCCATCGAATATGAAGTTCATGAGATGCTTTCAATACCCCGTATATCTCCTCTGGAAGCTCGCTAAAGCTTAAGGTAACTCGATCCTCTCTCGCAGCTTTTACCCGTCCTGCTGTGATAGAGTCTTGAGAAACTTTGATATTTTGGGGGTCAACTGCATCTTGAGGATGTTGAAGGAAAGTTATTCTTTGCCGCATGATGATTGATGGAATTTGTGAGTATGTTTTTGTACTTGAAGTGAGGTCTAATAAATGTTGAGTTTATATACTCGAATTAGGTCTCATATATGTTGAGTTGGCAAGTGCATTCATTCATGTGATTCAATGTGTTTCGGCAGTATGAGACCCATGATAGGCGGTGAGCGATATTAGCGCAAGGCTGATTGATATCATAACTTCCGCCACCAAAGAAAAATACCTAGGTAACCTGTTTGTTACACTCGCCTTGAATGAATATCTATGTTGATGATCTGTCCTTTCTACGAGGATTCACTTAATTTGGCATCGCTAGATGTTGTGCCTCTTTATTTAAATGCCATGAGAAACACCTTTCAAAAACAACCAAATTAATTACCGCAAATATGCTCTTTTTAGCATTTCTTTACCCGGCTCTGCTCACCATCCTCACATTTACCCCTCTCACAGCGGCTGCCTCCACACCCAAGAATGCCATCTTACTATCAAAAGTAAAATCTCTTACTCTACGCGACAATGCCCAAACCTCTCACCGACGAGTTTCAGCTGTTCCACAGCTATCATGTAGCGGTCCTGGGTGTCGACATTACAAAGTTGACGTAATGCGTTGTACCAACCAAGGATCTGATTATTCTTCCGAAGATATTCAATGGTCCTGCACTGCGAATCTTCCCGAAGAATTTAAGCTAGGAAGTACGGATGTTATATGTGAGGGATTTGATAGCAAGGATGATGAATATGTGTTGAAGGGAAGTTGTGCTGTGGAATACAGGTTATTATTGACGGAGGAGGGTGAAGCAAAGTATGGAAAGAGCTTTTGGGACGATGGAAGTGGAGATAGCTCTGTAGAGAAGGGGATGGGCATACTATTCTGGTTGATATTCGTAGGAGTTTTGGGATGGATTCTTTACTCGATGGTTCAAAATTGGAGACAAGGTCCCGCTAATGGTCAAGCGGGAAGAGTCGGGGGAGGAGGAGGTTTTGTAGGATGGGGAGGAGGAGGACCAGGCGATGACGACCCCCCACCACCTTATCCAGGAACTGGAAAACGATCTACAAGAAGCTATGGTGCTACTGAACAAGCATGGAGACCTGGATTTTGGTCTGGTGCGGCGGCAGGTGCTGCTGGTGGTTATTTTGCAGGAAACAGAGCGAATAGACAAAATCAAGGTAGTAGCTGGGGTGGCGGAGGTGGAAGTAGCTGGGGTGGAGGTTCTGGATCTGGAAGCTCAAGTGCAAGCTCCCCCTCTACCAATACTCGGTCAAATACTGGATTCGGCTCTACATCGAGAAGATAGTTATCCTAGCAATCTGGACGAGGCACCTCGCCTCTAATCGTCCTACTTCCTAACGAAAGGAAATAATTGAAGAATAATTTGATGAAGCTATCCAAGTTTTAACTCTTCGGAAAGCATCATGATTACTCTTGACTCCAGTCTCCTACCATTCATTTCATCCCGACTGCGTTAGACATAATGCAAACTGATTGACTGCAATGACAACTCATATTGAAAACATAGTTATTTCTTTCTATTAGAGCTATTTGATCTGCCAATTCTGCAGCTTTCCCACTGCATCAATAACCAAGGGAAAGAGCACACACCCTGCCCTGGTCAATCGATTTGCTATCTTAAAATACAAAGTCCATCGCTGTTTGCTTCTATTTCAGAATTCTCCTGATTGAAACTAGAAAAATGGATTTCATCACAAGTAATGTGAGGGCGAAAAAATGGTATACATGGGGACAAATTCCTCTTTACTCAAGCAAAAGCCAGTCCTCGCTCAAATGTGCAGTGTGGCACTTTGGCACGCCTACTGAAACAAAAATCATACAACTTCCCACTAACCTAAATTAAACCCTCGTCTTGAATTCAACTCCACCATATTACATATGAGCGGTCATGACATCCAATTTGTCGAAAGGTTTAGCGCAATTGGGACATTTTCTCATACGGTTGGAAATCCGATCATCCACGCATGAATTGCAGAAGAGATGCCCACATGTCTTTAAAACAGTGTTCTTGAAGTTTGCGCGACAAACGGTACATAATGCAAGAGTCTATATTGTGTCAGTAATAGATCATAGTAAACAAAGATGTTGAAAACCTACTCTGAGCATTTCCTCCTCGCCAGATTGATTGCTCAAGCTCTTTTGTTTCCATGTATCTCGATCTTTTTGGATCTGTTCGCAACGAACCCGAAGTTGTTCATTCTCTAACTCCACAGCGTGAATCCTTTGTTTGGTACCAGAGTTCGCGGAATCCTTGGATTTAAGAAGGTTCGTCAATTCTGCTGCTTGGTTCTTTAGGCTTTCACATTTGCTTGTGGCCTCTCTGCTCGATGCCTCCAACTTCTTGTTCTCGGTCATAATAGAGGCGTTGGATTGTCTCATATCACTTAGTTGTTTCTCCAAATTACTTAACAGAGTTCGATCAGATGTCTCCACATCCTTGAGTTGGGAGATTATCTCGGAACTTTTAGCGTTTTGATTCTTCAAAGTTCGGACTTCTGTGATGCGAATATCCATATCCTTTCGGGCCGCAAAATATTTCTGATCAGCCTTGCTCTTCTCAGCAGCCAAAATCGAAACCTTTTCTTCGAGAGCCGTGAAGTCCATGACTTTCTTGCTTGTCAGTGCCTGGACTCGCTTGTACGCGGATTGAAGGGCAGGTAATTCTTTGTTGATCGAGTCATAACCTTGCTGAAGAAGATCATACTTGACACGCAATTCTTCGAGGTTTAATGAATCTATCTCCGGTCCTGGTGTGGGCTGGCATGATTGCTCGGCGATTTGTCTCAAACGTTCGACTTCAAGTTCAAGAGATGTAATACGATCATCCTTTGCTCCAACCAATTCTTTCAAATGCTCGACCGCTGCATCATCCTGGTCCTGTTTAGCCTTTCGCACACTAAGATCAGCAAGTAACTCATCCCGGGCAGATCGAATCCTCGTCAAATCGGCATCCAAGCGTTGAAGTTGACTTTCTAGTTCGCCGGCAGTCGTTTCCGCTTCGTTCTCTATTTGTATACGATATGCAGTTCGTTCGGCTTGTAATTTCTCGGCCTCCTCTCGCAGTTGTATATTGGTGGCTTCGAGGTGATTGATACGTTTGATGACATCTTCATGTTGAATACGAAATTGTTTGAAAAGCTCAGTCCGAGCATAGTCGTCGTCCGAGGGTGCTTGCTTGATACTGGCCGCAGTAATTTGTTCTGTTAGTGATTTATTCTCCGCAGCCATGGCTTCGAGTTGCTCTTTTTGCTTTTCGACTACGGCTTGTGCCTCTTTGTATGCTGATTGATTTGCTTCCTTGTCTTCCGTTATGCCATTCGTCATTTCAGTGTCCACGCCATTTTCGACCTTGGCGCCATTAGCAGTACTATGGAACAATGCCTTGGCCTCTTCTTTTCGAACCGTATCACTCCTCAGCCTATCTAAACGTTTTTCCGCTTTAACATAACGTAGCGATGCCAATTCGAGAAGCTCGTTCAGTTCTTCTTTTTCGTTGCGGAGTCTGTCTACTGTAACGAGATATTCTTTCTGAGAAGCCAGCATTTTCGTAACCTTTGCTTGAAGATCTTGCAAGTCTGTCGAGGGTTTGCCATGAGCAGCTGCAACAGCAGTAAATATTTTATGTAATTTCGATTTTATTTCTCTGCCTTTTGATGCCAAATGATCCGAGAAGGCTTTGATACCGTGAAATTGTAAAGAAGTCGAGAAGGATACTATCATACGTCAGCCTTAATTCAAACTACAGCCTGTAAATAACAAACTTTCTGGCTTTTCCGCATTTGGAATATCATTTTCTGCGAGCAGTGTCACTTCTTCTAATAACTGTTACCCGTAATCAGTTTCATGTTCCAAATAACTGATAAGGGGCTTATCATACCTGTGTCCACCAAGCATCAATGATTCTCAGATGATCATCATGATCTGTAGACTTCTTTTGTATGGTCTTCAATTGTGATTCCAAAGTTGCCTTCTCTCGTTTGTACTCGAGCATTTGTCGATAGATCGCATCTTTTTGGTATTTCTATAACGTGACATATCAGCCTGCCATTCCAGCCAGTTTATTCTTTGTTCGAAAAAGGGAAGGTGTATTGACTATATTGATGCGATGTATTGTGAGAGAGCGGGTATAGGCGTGAAGGTATGCAGGCTATCCATGCTGTTCACAGCAAGCTGCGCATTAGCAACAGCCACACAGATTTCAAGAGCAATCCCTAGACTCTTGTATGACGTTGATAGATGAGAGAATCCGACGAAATATAAATCAAGAGTGTTTATGCGAAAGGAGATATGTCATGAGACTGATTACATACCTCAATATCTTCAGACCAAGGCGCGGTATTTTCAGAATCTGCAGAGGCCTTTCCGGCACCGTTGGTAGCTTGTCTCTTGGTAGGGGGTGCGAGATCATCAGTGCTTTGGCCAGCTGCCCTCTTCCTATCCTCCATCTTGATGAAGGAAGGGAGAGATGGAGCTGATGCGGCGACAGGCGTCATCAGATTGAAGAAGGTGAATGGTTCATAAGATCAAAGACGATCGTGTATTCGACCAGATACGGATATAACGCGAGGATACGTAGTATCGAATGTTTCCGAATGTGTGGTTTGATTGACCTTGTATCGTCGTTACGGGTTGTAAAGTTGAAAGGTAAATGGAGGTAAAGGCGAAAGAAGTGAGAAGTTGCAAGCTGCCAATTCCAAAACGGACTAGCGTCAAAATTTAGTCAGAGCGGGAACCGGCTCAAGGTCAATGGAAATAATTATTTCAACCACACTCAGCATGCCTAGGTATACTTTCAAAGGATTCCCATTGTTCAATCAAAGAGAAGTCCATATTTGATTTTGGCCTACAAGTTGTATTCGACATATGAGCAATCAGTACCTTTGAAGAGAAACAAAACTATCCGCGACTCGAACTACATTCTTTGGATCTCGCCCATCGGGCGCAATAAATTTTGTCGAAATGTCTTCCATGCTTAGGAAAGGTGGAAAGTCGTTCAAACCCAGTGCTCGTCCTCGACCAAATCCTACCAGACCATCTTCGTCACAACCTGCAGCAGCGAGACCAAGTTCCGAAACTCAATTACAAGCACCAGTATCTGCGACTCAACCATCTATCCCCACACCTACATTAACTGAAGATGTTGCGGGGAGAGAACCATCCCAAATTACAATTTCAGAACCAATCCAAGTAACCCCTCAATTACAACATGCTCCGCCAGTTCAACCTCAGATACCAATCGCCACCTCGAACGATGACACTTCCGCGAGCTTAAATAATACGTCTAAGAGAAAATCTAGAGAAGATGATGTGGAAGACACGCTTCAAGTTGAGCGACCGCCTACAAAAGCCCGAAAATTGACCCCTCCCTCGGATGAGGTGCAACATTCCGGAAACAACGCGCCCTCTCAAAATGTTCCCACTGTGCCTACGACTATACCCAAAGCAGTGCCGGCACCTTCAAATAACCAAACTTTAGCGGAGCCAAGCCACAATGAACAGGAAGCTGCAGACGACGAAGATTTGCCTCCAATTAGCCACATAACTACGAATATTACTACAACCGCAAAGGCTGTTCCAGTAAACCCACCTCAACCTTTGAATAGTTCTGCTCCTACAATTTCCAAAGAAATCCCGCGATTAACTACCACAATCGACAGAACAAGAGCACCTGCGTCTGTACTTACACAAGTAATTGGTGAAAATTTACAAACCACGCCTGCATCGCTTGAGGATGCCGATTTATCTGGAATGGGAGCGGGTGAGGCGAGTCAGACGTCTCATCTAGTCTCTACAGTAACTCCAACTTCCGAAGAGGCACCTACTCCAGTCGACGGAGAAGCAGCGTCAGCCCTAAAAAAGCCGAGGAAGAAGGCAGCACCAAGGAAGAAGAAGGTTCAGGTCGAAGACGGCGACGAAGCTAGAACTGAAGTTGAAATTCAATTGAACAGGCCCCGTAAGACTGGAGGATCGACTCGAGAACGCAGGAACAAGGACGGCGAGGCACCAAAGAAGAGAAGAGATCGAGAAGGCACTCCAGAAGATGCGGAAAATGAAGTCATCGAACCTACGGTTATGAAAATGGGAGATCTCTGTAAAGATATTCGCATTGGCAAGAAGTTCAGTAGACATGACGAACTCAAGCTTAGGCATGCCCGAAAAAAGATTGATGCGCAACTGGCGGAACGTCCCGAACTTGCAGGTCTAATCAACAACGCGCCACCTGAAAATAACGCTGAGCCTGTTGAAGCGTCAGCTGTTGTCGTTAACAACAACGGATTACAAATGCGAGTTTTAGACGGACAAATTGTACTGGATGACCAATCTATGCAAGTCGATCGACATAGGCAAGCACGAAATCCAGGTCAAGTGCTGGAAGAAATAGAAGAAAACGAATTTACACGTGTTGTGAATTCTGGGCAATATATGAAGCGTTCCGCAGCTGTACGATGGGATTCGGCTTCGAACGAATTGTTCTACCAGGGCCTTCGACAATTTGGTACAGCATTTGAAATGATCGCAGCGATGTTTCCAGACCGCAACAGAAGACAAATCAAACTAAAATTTGTCCGAGAAGAACGCCAAAATCCAGCTAAAGTCGATCGAGCTCTCAAAGGAAAGACAGACGAGATTGATTTCGAAGAGTATACTCAGCTTACAGGCCAAAAATTCGAGGATTCAGCAGAGATCAAAGCAGAACAACAAAGACTCGAAGATGAGCACAATGCAGAGGAAGAGAAAGTTGAAGCTGCCAAAGCGGCGGCTGACAGGAGAAAGAAAGAAGCTATTTCCAAAGCTGGAAGAAGAGGCAACGGTGGTGCTAGCGATGGTGAAGATGGGCCAGAGTCACAAAAGGAGAACGCTGGTGCTGCTTTGCTCGGAATGGGAAGGAAAAAACCAGCCAAGTCTAAAAAGTCCAATAAAGCTTCTATGCAAGGTGGTGGAGAAGAGATAGAAATTCTTGGTGAAGTATAATGGGCTGGATTAAGATCAATGGGGCGTTTGAAGGATTACATCAAGGATTAGATGGTCGGTCTGCTTGTTGTATTCACGATAAATGAATGGTTGGGAGGAGTTTGTTTGGTTCTTATACCCGATTTAGCATTATCATGCAAACTACAGAAGGAAAGGTCCTTCGGTCATAGGTCTGTGGGATAGAGCTGATCACTATAACTTTTCCAAGAATAAATCAATGAAGCAACGAATTAATTCAGACTGCTCTGCTAGAATTTCACAATTCATAGTAGCTTTAAGATAGTCGCACCGTCTATGCCAACCATTTACTTTGAATACCACACAAGCCACCCACTAAGTAAACCCAAAAGATCCATTTTCCTACCCCTCCAATCTTCTCAGAACCCTATTCTCCCCGCAATCTTACTCCTTCTTAATCAGCTCCTCAAAAAGAGGTTTCAAAGCTAACGCACTCTCCTTGGGTTCTCGTCTCTGTCCCCCCTCATAATCCACATACGTAACTCCAAATCTGGTCTCGTAGCCCTCGGCCCACTCAAAGTTATCCATCAAACTCCATCCCAAGTAGCCGCGCACATCGGCGCCCTTCTCAACCGCGGACGCCATGGCGCGAATGTAATCGCGGAAATAGTCGGCGCGGAAAGTATCTTTCAGGATGTCGGGGTAGGGGATGTCATTTTCGCGGAAGAGTGAAGTGCCATTTTCGGTTATGTAGACTGAGAGGGATGAGTATTAGTTGTGGAAAGGGGAGAGAATAGGTGAGAGGCGAGAGGAGTGGGTATAAGAGTGAAAATAAAGAGGTGACTTACTAGTAGGGAACCCGTATCTCTTTGAAATCCACAAGATCAAATCATGGAAACCCTGTGGATTAGGTCTCAACCAAACACTTTGGGTCTCAGGGCCAATATTATCGCCCTGTTTATTCTCAAACAGTAATTCCAGATTTCCTGAGAAATCATTTTCTTCCGGCGCCGTCTTCTTATGTCTGATGTAATTAGCAGTGTAGTGATTCATACCGTAGAAATCATTCGAGCCTTTCACCAATGCGACTTCGTCGTCGGTGAAAGTAGGAAGACGGTCGCCGAGTTGGGCGCGCATGGAATCGGGATATTTGCCGTGGTAGATGGGGTCTGCGAACCAGGAAATGCTGAATTCGAGTTTGCGTTCGGCGGCTTCGACGTCCTTGGGGTCGGAAGCATCCCAGGGGTAAACACCATCACCTAGGGGTAGAGTTAGTATGGTATTGGAGGGGGTGGGGTAGATAAGATGTGGAGATGTATGTACCATTGAGAGTAATTCCGATTTGTCCACCATCTTTAGCTTTGAATTCTTCCCGATAGATCTTAACGGCTGCACCGTGAGCTATGAGAATATTATGTCCTACTGTCCATGGCTCTCTGCTACTATCTCCCACAGCACTCTTTGATCTGTCACTCGTATGTCCGGGAGCAAACAATCCCGTGCTGTATCCCAAGATAGAAGAACACCACGGTTCATTAAACGTGATCCAATTCTTAACTTTTGGGTACGCCTTAAACAGCACTCTTGCATAGTGAGCATAATCTTTAACAAACTCTTCTTTGTTCAACAATCCTCCGTATCTCTTATCCAGATTGTCTGGTAAATCCCAATGGAACAGCGTTACAAAAGGGGTAATTCCTTCTTTGAGCAAATCATCCACCAGCTTGGTGTAATAAGCTATGCCCTTTTCATTTACCGGATCATTACGACCGCCTAGGGGAATGATACGAGACCAGGAGATAGAGAACCGATAAGCTTTTGCACCAGTGAGTTTGAGAAGCGCAATGTCTTCGGAAACTCGATGGTAGGAGTCACATGCAACGTCTCCGGAACTACCATCAGCAATTTTGCCGGGGATTTTGCAAAAGGTGTCCCAGATAGAAGGGCCACGACCATCTTCTTCAGGTGCTCCTTCGATTTGGTAACTAGTGTGGTGTTAGTAGGAGATGTGGGTGTTGATATAAGGCAACATACCTCGCAGTAGCGAAGCCCCATGTGAAATCCTTGGGTAGAACTGCTTTACTCATGTTGCTCTCTTTCGAAATTCGATGTTATTCTGGTAAACGCAAAAGATACTAAGTACTTATAGTATCAAAATAGAAAATTAGTTGTTGTGAGAAGGGGATCTACTCGCATATAAGTAGAAATAGAGCGGCTAATTGGAAATTAGTATTGTGTCATAACAGTCAAATGGAACTCACTCGTATCCCACCCCTCGGACCGTTCATACCGTGATATAATCATTTCCTAGTTGATCGACTTTGATATCTTCCGCCCCACCATATTATGGCGGGGTAGTAAATGTTTGAACCGGTTAGACGGTACGAAATTCCGGCTGAATTCAATTGATCCGTTTCACGGGATTTGGTGTCGCTTTCGTGCCTGTGATTAGGTAGCTTGTCTGTATACGTAGATGAATCTCGGATGTCAAGCGGATAGATATGATATAGACATCATAATTGATTGCAAAAAGCTATTTGCATTACTTGGTATGGTAATCTTACATGTGCAATGTTGGCACAGCCCATTATCTCATCTGTTAACAAATTCCCGAACTCCCGTTTGGCATGAGAAGATAAGTCTCCCGAGATTGTTGTAAGGATCGGCAACCTTGTTGTGAACTCGCAAAGCTCTCTCGTTTTGTATTCATCCCAACCCCAAATCTCCATAAACGACATCGTTTCTTGACTATAATCCACGATGCTAACCAAACTCAAAACCATACGATCGCGATTTACTATTCCACCCCAGAGGCATTAACTTGCAGATGCTACCCCATCTATTGTAGCCCCTCCATGCGAGAACCTTCACCTGGACTCGTAGCATCCAACTTTCTCTTCCCAGTTATAGGTAGCTGTACATCGTCATCTTCGCCAGTCCACTCTACAATCTCCCATTCTACTTTGATTCGACCATCTTCGACAGTTCTTCTTCCTCTGCTTGTTTTCATTTTACCCAGTCGGCTTCCTTCAACCAATGTCTCAAACCATGGTAGGCCTTGTTCTCCTCTGCCGTCGTTCTCAGTGTGTGGTATGACAGACTCGATAGTCTGTTTATCATTCTGTGCATCCTCGAGTGCTTCTCTAGGAAGTAAGCCTAATTCTTCAAGATCTCGCAGATCCGAAGAAGCCAATGATCCTAAAGTTAACGAAATATAATCTGCATGGCCTGCTGGTTCTTCCGTCCAAAAGGAAAGAGGTGTTCCACAAAAACCACAGAAATGTCGTTTCGCATGTTGTTCGGACGGAGGAGTATAGGATCGTCGTATTATGTTGTGTGATTCATCATCGAAGAAGGCGTATGTCGTTGAGTGATACCAAGCTAATGGCACACGAAGCCATGCTGAGAGGGGGGCAGCTTGTGATCGTCCTGGTTATATGATATTAGCAATCGCCTTTTTGATCATGTAAGGAAGGGAATATTTCCATTCTACATACGATGAACACTACTGCTATCAAAGAAGACTTGTGCGCCATCTGCTGAGTTTTGCGGGATTTGGATTGTGTATTTGTTTCGACCACAGGAACAGCCACCGTTAAGCTCACTCATGCTGCCGAATCTGAAGCTACCTAGGTAGGGGGATTTGAGTTAGATATTCAGATCAGATTTCGGCGAGTCTTGACTGATTATTTAAAATTGTAAATCAAAGAAGACGTTTCTTTTTATTGTATCAAGAAGAATAAAGTTTAATCTGCTGTCCCGTGAATTTTTGAGTTGTATTAAAATTATGAAATATGATTGGTTTGTTGTTGGAAACATCTAGATTATTCGCAATGTTTCCTTCCCTCAACTTACTACCTAACTCTATGACATCGCTATGCAAGGTTTCCCCACAGCAATCACACATCATAACGACAACGACAACATTGACAACAACATGAATATTCAATTGGGTGGTAAAGTCCTTCCTGATACGTTTTTATCCTTAAATTTCTCTATCTGCAAAATTGATAATTGGTGATCGATGATCAACATCGCTATGTGGAAACAATACCGAATCTCACGTGAGTGTCTAGAGCACATGTCTTACAAATTGCTAAATTTCCATCAAGATTCCACCACCCCCATCAACACAGCATCCAATACGCTTATCTGCATTTGTTGATTTGACATGCTCTTGTGTGCTTGCCTACAAGCAGAAATGTGAGAGCAATGTCAACCAAACAACCCCAAAGTTATCCGCGGCGGGCTCGCAAGTCCAAATCAATGATGTCGTCGGTTAAAAGCTCGATCGCCGTCACATGATTTGAGACTTCCACCGTTGAAGGTTCTTCAGAGTCTTGCAATACCTGCAGCTGTTGATACAACTCCATAAGATCTTTGCGTTGGGATGCCGAACTTTCTGTCCTTCGATGGGATCGATCAGCAGCAAGGATATTCGAAAGCCGAATCTGAATAGGATCGAAGTATCGGCGGCGATCTGGATAACAATCATACAGCTCTCTGAATACTCTTTTAGTTATGTCCAGACAATCTGCTGGGACATACTCAAGCTTGAAGAGAGATTCATCTGCTATGATGTTGCCATAATGTGCTGCCATATTCCCCTCGCCTCGTAACTCACGGTTGAGCTCAGGGCGATCCCTTTTATTGATGGCGAACTCTTTGGCTTGCTCGAGGAACCTCAATCTAACGGCTGCACCGACCAACACCAGCGGTTCTTTTAGAGTGAGGTCTTTCACTAGCTCGTTGACTCTCAATTGAAGATTTGCCTTTTCCCCCTTAATCCCATCAATCTGAGCTTGAAGCCTGAGGTTTTCTTCCTTAGATTCGAAGTAGTCCTCTGCATCGACTGCAAGCTCTAGCTGGTGGGCAAGGTTGTTTCTAGATCTTTGGTGCATTACGCACTTCTCCGTCTCGTGATCCAATTCATGCAACAATTTTGTGTTGTCATGCTTGAACGTGGAGTTCGTCTCAGAAAGGGCTGTTATCTCCGTCTTCAATAAAGAATTCTCCTTATTCTTCTCAGATAGCTGTCTGCGGAGTTCATTTAATTCTTCCGCTTGTTGATCATTCTGGTCCTTCAGCTCTTGATCTTGAACTCCAAGTTGTTGGGCAACACTCTTCTTGAGTGTCTTTACTTCTTGTCGAATTGCAACAAAGTTTCCTGCTGTCGTCTGTAAACGCAGAAATCTTGCGTCTATTTCACGGTTAGAAGGATCGAGTTTGTGTTCTAACTCGGCGAACAACGCATCTGTGTTCTGTAATGCCGTTGTCATTGTTCCAGTAATTCCTAAGTTGGAGGTCTCGCGAGCTTGGTTGTGACTCGCGCTCAGTCCGGGACCAGGAGTCTTGGTGTTGAAATTCTTCTTGATATCGCGCCCAACATTGGATTGAAAGGGCAGCATATTTGAAAGCTCATTGATACGTTATGGCGTATATTTGGGTCTCTTAGATGTTGATGCAAGGCTTTAACTGTGCTTACAATTCCTCAATTAGGAAGTCGTCTCTTGTATTGAGGTACTTGGTTTATTTCCCACGATATTCGAGTGTAGTTGCTATGAGTAACAAGAACAATGTGTTCAGAAAGGGCTCTGTGTGAATCGCGATACCAAAGATCATACAAGACTGTGTATTACACAGAAGGAATAGATGTTGCAGAGAGCATCTTATGAACAAGAGGAAACTAAGTGTATAACTGATAGTACAGCAATTTAAGAACGCTAGTATCCTACGTGGATGTTGGCATGGTAGTATCAGTCAAATACTGCCTTCAGAGTCTCGTCTAATTGTTCGCTTGGTTGAACAACCCCCTTTCTCCGTGCTTTAGTGGGTTGGATATACGGATGCAGTGATGAGTTATACAAATACAATAAAGATGAAATTTGATAATGTATATAGGTAGGTTCAAACTAAGATCGCGAATACAATTATAGTCTATATTAGTATGTATATATCGATAAATTACTACTTATCTCTTCAAACATTTTATCCAATCGATTCTTGATGAAATCTTCGATCCTACTTTTATCTCGTCACTCTCGCGACATAGTCCTTGCATGGTACCTATGCACTCTAATTTTTCTTTTTCTATGAAGAAAGGTTAAATATGCCTTCATAACAGAGTTTTAATCTAGTCTACTGGCCATCGGGTGAGATTGGAAATTGAGTAGACAGCCAATAATACAATATTTGTGCTGTACAAACCTTCTGAACGAGAAGTTCACAGCAGCTACCGTATAGCATACAACAGTTTTCGAACGGTATCATACGCAATCTCAGGCTTAGCTTTTTGAATAGTATTCCTAAATTTATTGCACGGGACAATCAAATGATCACGTGAGGTTTCGGATTGAGGGGGAAATGTGAAGTACATTGTGCGGATATGGTGATGAGTATCTGAAATTGTGGGGGCAACAATCAGACTATGTGGATATTAGGGTGCTATCAGGATCAGCTGCTGTCTCTTTTGTGGAATAAATGTCGAGAATGGCTAGACACTACGATTTTATTATCTGGGGTCTCGCCTCGCCGAGAGAAAGGGAAAGTATCTTAGATTTGATGAAGAATGCACAGATTCCTCAAATAACTTCTTTGAGGGTATTTGTAACATCACAAGATACCCCCCGATGCGATATATCTGGTTTCACGTCTAACTGCAAACATTTTTGTTCAATGTGTAATTATTTCTTATCCGCAATGTCAGTTTCATTCAGGGTATCTACTCTGACATATATACATAAAACCTGTGGCATGCTCCCAGTCCTAAACGCAAACATCATCATTAATCACCCTAGAAGTGGATCTGCATGTCCATGATTGCTCTGGTCATGCTCCAAACAAGAATTGTTGATTGATCACCCATAATTCCTCCACCCGGATTACTATGCTCACTGGATAAATCCCGACTTAAGCATCGTGTCTTGACTCTACATAAGCCCTCTCGCATTCACAATCGCAGGTCCAATTACCTCCACATATTATGCTGAGCTCAATACTTGTATCGTGTCACGAAAGCAAATCGTAGAGGTTTCCTCATCTGCGCCGACGACTAGAACGTTCCGCGTCCACTATCTCATCAGTCAAACTTTCCAATTTCTCAATCAAACTCATCTTTTTACTAGTCGAGCTGTGAACAATCCTATTCCACACCACGCGCCATTCCTCACGTAGAATTCGCAGTCATTTTGTCTTCCGGATATGCTATCAAAGAATGGGTATTCGCTTGCTTTATGGTTGTATAGCTTTTGGAAGATCTCTTCGGCTTCTTCTTCGTACTCTTCTGGGATAAAATTTCCGTTGAATAATGCAGCATCGGCAGCTGCATTTCCCCGGTGGGCGGCAACGTTACCGTTAGTTCTCAAAGCCATGTCTGCTTCGCATCGGGAGATGTTGAGGGCTGTGTCTCGTGCTTGGTCCAGAAACCGTAATCGTATATCTGCTCCTATCTTCACCAGCGGTCCTACAATATCATGTGCATCTTTCAATTCCTGGTAGTTTTTTCGTATAGCGTCACGGCTAGATTGCATACTCGCATACCTAGCAGTCATCTCCTGGAGGTCTCCCTCAACACTTTCCAATTCGTCTCGAAGAGCGTCTCGCTTCTTTTTGTAGTACTCGGCATCTTCTTTGTACTCTTCACGCTCACTTCTATATCTATCAGCATCGTCTTGAAGCTCATTATGCTTATCTTCGAGACTGTAATGATCACTCTTGAGATTCTCGTACTTCTTTTCTAGCTGTTGCAGACGATTGGAAGTCGAGGCTGCCCGGAACTACTCCTGTCTGATCCTATGGTTTTCAACCCTCAAACTCCTCACTTGTTGCTGAAATGTCGCACTATGTTCCTCTAATACATGAAGTTTGAGTTGGCAGGCTTTAGCCTCGTGTGCTGAGCTGCTTAGAGCGATGGACATGAATTCTGCCGATACCAATGCGTCACTCTTTTGTTTCTCCAAGGTTGAGATTCTCTCCCCAAGTCTCACCACTTCCTCGATCATTGCCACCAACTTCAAATCCAGCTCTCTTCTCTCCGTCCGAACTGCTGAATTTTTCTCCCGAGCTTTCCGTAAATCAGTCGATGCTTTCTGTCGTGTCGCTTCCGCTTCCTCAAGATCCAATTTCATTGCGTCCATTTCCTTCCGATGACTTTCATTTAGCTGATCCAACTGCCTTTGCATTTCCAGCCTGTATTTTTGATTTAGAACTTCAATCTCGGCACGCAAAGAACCGGCTTGTGTCTTCGCTGACTTTAGATCACGCTCTTGTCGGGCCAGCTTCTCATTCAATTTGATGCTCGACTCTAGTTCCGGCACCGCTGACTTTGTGACGACGTTATTTCTTGTCACTGTTTCTGAAGATCGAGAGCTGCACACGACGCAAGGATTTCCGAGGGAAGTCGTCGACTTGACCACCGTGATATCCTCGAAAACACTTTCACTAACGAATTGCTCGGGTGTATGACAGGATACTTCCAGTACGGACTCCATACTTTCAGTGTTGGCGCAAGACTTTGCCAGCTTGACAAGCGCAAGTGAGACTCCTACCTTTCGATTTGAAGCCGTGGGGTTCTCATCTCGACGATCTGCTACCGCTACTGCGGGCACTTGCGACTTCTCTTTCTTCAGCTTGGCCTTTCTAGCAATTTCCGCTCTCTCCTTATCTTCACTCGACTGCTTATCATTTTTTCCCCAACCCATGGGCAAAAATCCCATATCATCGTCGAGGAAACCTTCACAATCAGACTCTGTATTCGAACCACATTTCTCTTCGCAGTTTTCATATTCAATCACAGGCCCATACAACGGCCACGACTGTTGTGGGTTTTCGACTTGTTGGGGATTGACGGACAAGTCTGCGATTTTGTTCCAGTATCAGTATTTTTAAGTGTCTGGTCGAGGTATTGGCTTACTTTCGTTTTCCGCAGTCGGCGCTCGATCTTCCGCCTCTGAGGCCGGTAGAGACACGGTTCCTGCTGGAAGTCGGGATGCAGAAGCTACAGTTGCTTGTTTCTTTTTGGCTGCCATTGCAATGAAATTAACGTCTTCACCTAATTGTAACGAGAATCGGGTGTAGTTCGATGGTTTCTGGGATGGGGCGCGTACTTTATGGGTCTATTATTATAGATTCGAAGATCTTAATGAAATATCTAGCAGATAGGATTGTTACAATGATTAGAAGATTGAGAAGGGATAAAGGACTTGTACTCTCTGTCGGGAAAACAGCTTGGATGAAAGTGAGAGAGGATTATATATGAAATGTTCCGAAAGTGAGTCGCCTTACTTCCATATCGGAAAACATATAGATTGGTACCTGTCCGGAAAAAAGCAAGTCATTTTTATCATACTCCATACTATTTTAATGTATGAGATAAATATTCACATCTGTGCTGAGAGAATGTGGACTTTTAGAGAATCTACAAGATTTGAAAAGATATAGGAGAATTGTTTCTGGTTGAGAGGTATTGCAAATGACATAGAAATTGAATTTTGTACGTCTAAGCTTGAGCGCAGTACTCAATCTTCAAGGCTCATCATTATATCGGAGGTTGGGGGAGTGTTGTGAAGTGATAAAAGAGAAATCTGACACCTTTAAGAAACAGACTATTTAAAAAGTAGCACCGTCGAAGATTCTTAGCAGCCACGTGTGTAGCTGTCTATCTGAACTGTGCATGTATATATTCAACGGTAATTACCTCAAATACCACAAAAATTAATTTTCATACCTCAAATACCATAAGTGGTATTTGAGTTTACCACAATTTTTTTTATGGTATTTGAGATTGAAATTTTTTATAAATTTGGTATTTTAGTTTGATTGTGGTATTTCAGACTAAAAATTTCAATAAAATCTTATTTAATGTACGGTAATTACCTCAAATACCACAAAAATTAATTTTCATACCTCAAATACCCAATATTTTGCATTTTTTGCCTCAAATACCACAGTGGTATTTGAGACCAGTTGAAATTATGGTATTTCTGGTATATGATAAATTAGTTCCTAACAAGTCATAATTATGGTATTTCAGTTCTAATTGGCAAATCATAATTGGAGTATTTCAGTTCTATTAGATTCTATTAGCTCTTAAGAAATCAATAATATTTTAGTTTTATTAAGTGAGTCACAATTGTGGTATTTCAATTCAATCGAGCTAATTAGAAATGTGGTATTTCAGTTTAATTAGATTCTAAAAACAAATGTAACAAAATAACCTGTCAAATTTAATACTAAATCAGATTTAAACTATTTATAAACTCAACAGTAATTACAATTTGATAGCTATTCAATATAGAATTAGTTAATCGTTTTCAAGTTTCTAAATTTCGAAAATCTTATTTTAACTCCTTTAATAATATTCTCTATAAGTTTCTCTCTGATCTATTCCTTAATCTATCTCTCGATTTCCTCCTTATTCTTTTCCTTGCTCTTAATGTTGTGTATTGATATAATACAATAACGATAATACTAAAATAGAAGCTATAATTGTAAATATAGCTGATAGGTAGATTATATGATCCCTCATATATATTTGATTGTTAGAAAGCATTCTCCTCCCCATTAATCTGTTTGTGTGCATCTGATATTTGAAATCCTATTATATTCCTTATTAGTATTTCGTTTTTCAATTAGTATAATTAATATATAAAGAGAATAGTGATCTTTGTATTATTTAGAACAGAACTTTCCAAATCAGATATCCAAATCTTCTATTTAAATTCGAAACCATTAGTTTAGGTTCTAATTATCTTCTAATTCTATAAAATAAAGCCAAAATGGATCTAAACAGTACACCGAAAGATATACAAATATTGATTATAATAATAAAATAATAGAGAGAGAATACAAATCAAAAAAGGAAAAAAGGAAGGGTAAAAGAAAATCGGAATACCTCATACCAAAACTATATCTTTATTTAGATTTTTTAGATATCAAATTCAATATATCCTCTATTCTATATCTCTTTAAAGAATATATTGTTTTAGTACTTCATCGTGGCTCTGTAGATGTAATCTCGGATATTGTAAGGATTTTCGTTATTATTTGTTTTGTTGATGGGTTGAGTTCTAAATCTAACTCTAGTAATAATGATAAAGGGGATAACTGTAATAAATATGATTTGGATTTAGATCTAACTCTTGTTATAGATATAGATTTTGTTTGCAATTGTAAATCGATAATACCAAAAGATATTAGAAACTTTCGGGTCTCCTCTAAAACCTATATTATAAAAGTTTTGCATCCCGATCGAACTACAATTCTATCCTCGAATCTAAATTTGAAAATAGATTTATCAATAAGTACTCATATGTTTATTATCTTCTCTATATCCTCTTCCAGAGTAGGGCCTCTTCAACAATAATTATATGGATCTCTATATGCATTTGGTCTTTATAACTTTATATCGAGACTATAAAGAACCCCATTCATTTGTGATATTCAACCATACACTTGCTTCTATACCCATTGTTTTCTATTCTTCATTAGTTCCTCTGGTAATATAAGATTGCCATCTAGATCATATATAATCCAGGATAAAGGTACTACTGTACGACATATAACTTCCTGACGCCAAATTTCGATATTATCCTATCTTTCGTCTTCAAAATCTTTTTAGAATTCTAAAGAGTTTAACAGAATAAATAAAGTTGTAATGTGTAATATAGATGTAATAGGCGTAGTTGGTGCAATAGGCAAAGGTGATAAAGCTATCATTGGTAAAAGTGATGGAGTTCTAATTGGTGAAGATATAACAAAAAGATTTGAAAAAGTTTTGATCGATATATATGGAATTATAGATAAATTATTTATAGTTTCTGTATTGTCATTTTCAATCAATAGAAAATCCTTTTTATTATTAAACCTATTCCATTCGTATTCTTTTTTATCTCGATGTCAATGTAATTCCATTTCTTCTAGTTCTTGATCAACTACTAAAGAATATTATCTGATTCTTTTTATAAATAAATTATGTCGAATTCTTTATTTGCGTTTCTGTATAATATATTGTTGTACTCGTGTATTTAAATCTTCAAAAAGTGAATTGTTCAAATTATTATTCCACTCTACTATTTCGGCACTGCTATTACTTTCAATATTGGAAGAACTATTATTAAAATAGTTATTTAATGTATAGAAATTTGATATCGATTCGGTTCTATCTGATTCTGATCTAGAGGAATTCATACTATTTTGAATATTTTGATTCCGAGAATATTGTTGTCTTTTATTTGTTGCTGGTATGAATGGATAAGTTCTGCTATTGTGATTTGTTCTTGCTTTACAAAAGCTGTATATATTACCACCTCGTATTTTGTCTCTAATAGCAGATCTTTGTATATGGCGTTTCTTTGGTCTTCCGGGCATAGTAATCTTTTGTGATAGTAATATTATTGGATCTTCTGGTAATTCGTGGATATTGATAATAGGAATGAAACTTTGGCTGTATGTATCTCTGAATTTCTCAGTTGTAAACGCATTATTGTAGAACTTAACAGCATTTAGCTTTCGATCAGCCGAAATAATACGATATGTATGTATACAAGGAGCTTATCGATCCTGAAACTCCAAGCATATACAAGTTTTCCCTAAAAGATCAACTATAATCCGCCTTCCGTTCATAATATGAGTGACTTGGAATACACTAGGTCCTGATTCTGATATAGACTAAATAGAATTCGAATCCCTCATACTTTGATATCTCTTATAAGAAATATTCGCAAGAATTGAATTATATACAATCTCTCTTCACCGTTTCGAGTATTTATCCTGTATTCAAGTTTGAATAGAATCAAGTATAAATAATAGAGGTTGATTGCGAATATTGTTAAATTCGTTATTAACATATTTTCCTATGTTAGAAGTATGATGTCCTGTTCGAAATATCCCGGATTATATGGAATAATAATTTTGATATTTTTTTTAAGGAATTTCAGATATATATTTCCAAATGGAAGAACTTATTTCTTTGAGATAGTTTATTTTTAGTTTTCATTTTTCAAATATTGTTGTTAAAGCAATATGTTATTAGATATGTTTGTATTTAGTATCTTTATTTTTCACTCGAACATAGATTTTATCTACGATATGCTGTATACAATAGCTATACTTGATTTGGGGAAGCTTCTTTATATTTTGTATAAGTCTTTTTTGACAATTTGATATATAGATATATGGATTCGATAGATTGCAGCTTATAAAACGAGGAAAGGCTAGTGACATTTGATAACAATACCATTTCCACTAAAAGTCGTTTTCTCTAGATATAACTGCCCAACAAATTGGGAGGATATGATTGTTCGCATTGATACATGTAGTGATTGTAAGGATAGATTTATATAATGAATGAATATATGTACCATCAATAGTAAAGATAGTCTAAAGATGATTAAAAGTGTGACAAAGAGGTGTAAGTATAATAAATATAGTCTGAAATTGATTGGTATCATTGAGACGAACGTTGCAGATACTTTCAGGATTGCTGTTCTGTATAGTGTCTCGATATGCTAATATCTTTCGAAATCCTATCTTCTCATTTTTATTGATTCTCTTTAAGGTATACTGTTTAGTTTTATTAGTCTACCTTATATTAATAGAATTATTGTAAAATACTCACACATTATTAATAATCTCTCGAGGAGTGGTTTGGGGATTGATTATGATACTAAGATTATGTTTTAAAGCAATCCATTTAGTACCTTGCTACTCTTCCCAATCCTTATGCAAATGGTAAGGATAGGTATGCTTTTGTATAAGATTTTGGTTGATAAATCATATATCGCTGCGAGATCTTTTCCCAATATAACAATAGAAGTGATAATTATATAATTGCTTGAAACGATAAATAAGTATATACGATCGCTTTTTACTACATTCAATTCAAAAAGAAAGTCCTTGATCCATATACCAATGTTTGACTTCATTATAAGCATCTTTGTGATCGTCCTATTCCTGCTTGTACAAATCCTCCCAAATGTATTGATTCAATGATATATCGATAGTAATTCAGTGCGAATTAGATAGGTTTCAGTAGAAATGATAGTTGTTCGGTTCTAATTTTTATAAGTTTAGGTGTTATTAGATAGGTTTAGATATTATATGAAAATTTCATACAATTCTGTTTTGTATAGATTATAATTTCTAAATGTTAATGTATATTTACGAAAATTATTTAGTGAAAGAAATTTATTTCAAAAATAATTTGTAAATTGTATAGAAACGAATTCAGTATAATTATTATATATATTTTTTGTTTGTTTTGGATCAAATATTGATTTCTTTTATTTCAAAGGGTTTAAATCTATCTTCAAACAGCTTATTTGTTTCGTTGATGCAATATAAAAGCATTCGGTTTTGGTATAATTGCACATAAATTTTTTCCATTATAATAATTATTATCAATTATAGAAATATTCGAATCATATATCAATTTAGCTCATATTAACTTAAAATTCAATCTTATTCAAACCAAAAGTTATCAAATCTAAAGAATCTTGTATTAGGTAAACCTCAATGTTTGCTTTTTTATATCAGGATTCGAAATGATATAATTCACAATTTCGAAATTTGCATCTCACAACTTTCCATCAATATCCCATCATTCATCCTAGGTAATATTCTATTGTTTATTGCGATTTGAATACAGAAATGCCTCTCAAAACACGCCTAGAGAATTATATCACTCCCAGCAAAAAGAA